>CBVK0102559472.1:0-18986 GCA_900067695.1 Picea abies | reverse complement strand
TCACCTTGGTGGTTGACATTGTGCCCTAGTAAGTGGTCACCCTTGGGGATTGGTTTGATACTGGGAGGTCTCCTTGAAGATTCATCGTACCATTCTCGATCATACTTATCATTTTTCACACTTCATCCTTTTGGTCTCCTTAAAAATATTACAATCCAAAGGGTTAATATCACTTCATCCTAGTGATATTGTCAATGGTAAAACGAGCACAATCTTCTATATTCTAACACTTACTTCATTACAAGTTTTTGCATAAGCTATAAAACCGCATCATGTTTTTTCCAAGAGTCAATTTTAAGCAGATGCTACAGGAAGTTCCCGCAGCTCTCCACACAAAAACTTTGTTGGCGCTACAGGAAGTTCCTACAGCTCTCCACACAGGAAATATGCAAGAGCTACAAGAACACTTGTAGCAACTTGTTTTTCAACAAACAACATAGTGATGAGTTTTTTGTGATGGATGATGGTGAAACATGATAATGACACTATTCCACACTCTAAAATACACATAAGACACCATTTTTTATCTTCAGAAAATAGTTTTGGAACAGTTTTGTATGAAAAAAGAGAAAACAAGGGATTTTCTGCAAATGACTGTTTTTGCAGTCAAGTTCAAATTCATACTCTGACCAAATGGAGACGTATTTTGAAAAACTAAAAGATTTTTTTTTCAATAACGATCTCATATACAAAAACCTCCCTCCGTTTTTACATAGGTGTCATGGTTTTGGATATACAAGTAGATCTTTACAAATCATTTTTCAGATTTGAAAATACAAGAATTTTCATGTTCTAGTCATCATCTTTGGGCACAGATTACAAGGATATGAAGAGGTATTTTGAAAAAAATAAAGAGTCTTTTATTAATAATGAGATAATATAAAAAAACCTCTCTCAATTTTTACACAACTATTATGGTTTGGGATATATGAAGTGATTTTGCAGCCTTATTTTTCATAAATTCGCCATATGTTGTGAAATGGGACAGTCAACCCTTGGTTTGATTCCACACGTACCATGAGGATGTGTGAATTAGGAAGACACATGGATGTTAAATGAGGATATTTTTGCTAAATATCCTCAAATATTTGATTTGATTTTAATGTATTTAATTCTTTAAATGTCAAACCCTAAATTTTAGGTATGGAACTGATTTTCTAGATTTTTTGTAATCTTGTTGATATGACTAAGTGAAAATTCTATCCTAGGAGGTGTCATCTATGCCTATTTTAAGTATATCAGATACAATCTTTGAGGATATAGTTGCTATATCATAGATATATAAATCTCATGGAAAATAATATGTAGAAGGGGAGGATTTAGTCCGAGGGACTGAGAGAGAGTTGCAGAGGGTTTGATCCCTATTTTGGCTTGATATTTTATATATAAAGACTATTTTGATTCATTTTGCCTATGTAAAGACTTCAATTGCTAATAAATTTAATGTTAGTTTTGTGTTCCTTCTCTATTTATCATCTTCATGTTTTCTTATGAAACACTCTACTGATGTCATATGATGTTATGACAAATGCTTATGTGTTGAGAAGGTTGCTTTAACGGATTTTCAGTAATCTTTTCCACATTAGTGTTTCTTCTCCTTAAATATTATTTGGAATGATTTCTACATAAAGGTTTATTCTTCTACTGTATAAGGACATTAAGGACAAGATTTTTTTATTGGTGGATTTATCAGTTTTGTCTTTCCCTTCTCTCAATCACTTCACCCAAAACTTTAAGTCTCTAGCCATTAGTTTTATTTACCTGACTTGTTGCACCTAGGTAAGTGATATTAATTGATTGGATCATTATTTCCTTTCAAAACAAGAAATAATCTATCCATCTATAAAACCCTTATTGAACATTTTGAAACAAGGTGTGCTAGGCTTGACTCAATAGCAGTCTTGAGTTGACTTCTAACGCTAACATCTTTTGGCATTGTTGTCAGGGATGGAAATGAAGTAATCTTCCTTGGGAGAACGACATCGATCATATTCTCTTCTTGATGGTGAACAAGAAGTGAACATATATCAGACTACATATCATTCACCTGGAGACTCCATTCCATGATAGATGAATATATTAACGACTTCACTAGTTTGAAATGGATGTTATTCTTGCTCAAAGGTATGTATTTTGTGATTTCTCAAACATAGTTGATTTTCCACATCCAGTGCCTACTATAGCTGAATGGGATGACTATCTTCCCAAATTCAGATGAAGAAGGCATGATCATCCTGGTGAGCACTTCTTAAATTTTCATAAATGCATGCTTGAACGTGATCTTGTTCACGAGGATGTCTTAATCAAGATGTTTAGATTCTCTTTGGAAGAACATGCTCGTGAATGGTGTCAATCCCTTCTTTCTTCTAGCATTCATTTTTTGAAGGAATTTCATGATGCATTTAAGAAAAGATATTCGATTGAACTTCCTTATTAAATATGTTGTCATGAGTTTGATTTTGTTATGTAAAGGATCTGATAGTCATGAAGAGTATGCTTGTGTTGAAGAGCTTGAGAAGGATATTAGTTCAGATCAGATTCTTGAAGACATAGTTCTGCCTTCTTTACCTATTTCTCATAATGAAGAATCTCATGAGTATGATGTTTTTCCTCTTCAAAATACAATGTTGCCTTATGATTTTCGTGAAATTCTTGCTATTCTAAATGTTGCAAATGAGTCTATTTTTCAAGGAATTGATCAACAGTTTAAAGAGTGTTTTGTTTCCCTTAGTGGTTGTGAAGCATATTATTTTCATAAGCTATTGCAAGGAGAGAAAGATCAGCCCAATATTATTCATGTAGTGGGTTTCAAGAAGTAACATTTTGATCTTTTAAATCAGCTAAAATCTTGCCATATTCTTCATGATCCAATAGTCGATTGGATGGAGTCCCTATTTTCAAAAGCTTCACAGGCTGACAGTTTTGGTGTGGTATTTCTTTGCAGCTGTGAGTATGAGCCATCTGAGAAAGTTTTGTTGCATACATTAAACTCTTTTTATTTTTTTTCAAACAACTGTAAGCATAAATCCATGCCAAGAAGTCAGTTGCTTGATTGGTTATTTTGGAAATTTGTATATACATGAGAAAAATAGTTCAGTTGGTTAGTGTAGGCTTATGTACATAAATAATCTCAACATATGATCATTTGGATTGCATCTGTATGTTTGTTTTAAGAAGATGCTACAGGAAGTTCCCGCAGCTCTCCACACAAAAGATTTGGTGGCACTACAAGAAGTTCCTGCAACTCTCCACACAGGAAATATCCAAGCGCTACACGAACACATGTAGCAGCCTGTTTCTCAACAAACGACACAGTGTTGAGATTTTTGTGATGGATGATGGTAAAACATGATAATGAAACTATTCCACACCATAAAATACAAATAAGGCACCATTTTTTATCTTCAGAAAAGAGTTTTGGAGCCGTCTTGTATGAAAAAGGAGAAAACGGAAAACAAAGGATTTTCTGAAAATGATTGTTTTTGAAGTCAATTTCAAATTCATACTTTGACCAAATGGAGAGGTATTTTGAAAAACTGAAATAGGATTTTCTCAAGCACGAGCTTGTATAAAAAAACCTCCCTCAGTTTTTACACAGGTGTCATGGTTTGGGAAATACAAGCATATCTTTACAACTCATTTTTCATATTTGAAAATACAGGAATTTTCATGTTTTAGTCATCATATTTGGGAACATATTACGAGGATATGAAGAGTTATTTTGAAAATATGAAAGATGATTTTATCAATAATGAGCTAATAGAAAAAAAAAATATCATTTTTTACATAGCTATTATGGTTTGGGATATATGAAGTGGTTTTTCAGCCCTATTTTTCAGAAATTCACTATATGTTGTGAAATGGGACAGTCAACCGTTGGTTCGATTCCACACGTGCCATGAGGAGGTGTCAATTCAGGAAGACACATGGATATTCAAGGAGGATATTTTTTCTAAATATCCTCAAATATTTGATTTTATTTGAATGTATTTAATGCTTTAAATGCCAAACCCTATATTTTAGGTATGGGACTGATTTTCTAGATTTTTTGTAATCTTGTTGATATGACTAAGTGAAAATTTGACCCTAGGAGGTGTCATCTATGTCTATTTTGAGTAGATCAGATCCAAAATTTGAGGATCTAGTTGTTATCTCATAGATCTATAAAGCTCATGGAAAATCATATGTAAAGAGGGGGGGGATTCAGTCTGAGGGACTAAGAGAGAGCTGCAGAAGGTGAACAGCCTATGTAATATTTTGAAAATCCTATCAAGACTTCTATGTAAAGATTTCAACTAATAATAAAGTTTCTGATGAGTTTGTTATTATGTTTTAATCACTTTTCTGTCATCTTCTTGAATATGAATTTTTCTACTATTGAGTATACGTATGCAAATTCTGTGTTGAGAGAGTTATTGTATTGGTTATGATTTAATTTCCGCCACAGGAATATTCAAGTTCTTATATTCACAGTCATAAAGGGTTTATGAATGTTGAGTATTCTTCCATGTATGTGTATCAAGGATTGGGATGGTTTTTGGTTAATGTGCAGTTTTCTTTTCTTCATTTCCTCATTCCATTTCTCTATAGCCTTGGAGCTGATCTAAGTTTTGTTAGCTTGACATATTGCCCATAGAATGTTGAGGTAGGTTTATTGTTTTTAATGGACTCCATTCCCAATGGTCAATTGTTGATTTGCAGTCATCTCACTACCTTCATGTTGATCCTACCACTCTCTAAGTTTTCCTAAAACCAATTAAATCAAGGTGTGTTGGGCTTGACTCTTTAGCAGTCAAGAGTCAACTTCTAGCACTAACATCGTGAAGAATAAAAAATATATCTAATCAATTGCATTCTCACTCATTCAAATTATTCAATCACATTACATGGCGTGAAGAATAAAAAATATATCTAATCAATGTTGGGGATTGGTTGTAACCTGATATGGAATAGATAAACAAAATTGTATATAAACAAAGAGGAATAAGCTTCAAAGATAAAGATGGCATCTAAAGACATCGTTATAGAACTTAATCACAACACATTGTAATCAAAACATCATAATGCATGTTGGAAAGCTTGTACACAACAACAACGATATTGACATTATGATAATCACCCATCGGGTATACTATTTATAACTTTAAGTTCCAACCAACTTCCTTGGAATCGAGAAGATCTTGTCCACATATAACCATCGATGGTAAGAATTGACTTCGTCAAATCCATGCTATATAGTTTTCTTGACAACAATGCTCAACTTGATCATCCATGCATCCAACTTGTTGTTTATTGCTCAAATATTTGATCCACCAAACAACTTTCTTCAACTGCCAGCTAAATTTCCAAGTGAGAGGCATGTTGACTACTTCACTGATTGATGTAGATATCTGGTTGATTGCCTAACCAACTATTTCTAGATGTAGGTCAACTGCCCGACTAACTAATTCTAGGAGAGAAGTGTGATGAACCATCATGACTTGATGTTCCAACACCCCCCATTAGCACACATCTCTATAGTTTCAAGAGGTAAAATTACGTCAATAGAAGACCCCCCATAATTGTATCTTCCTAAATCCCAAGCATCGTATAGATCTTGATAAATCTATCTTCAGATAATGTCTTAGTGAAGATATAATCTACCTGATCATTTGTTCTGCAATAGACAAGAAAGAAAATGTTTGCATGAACCAACTAACTCAAATAGTGAGCATGGATCTCAACATGTTTCATTTTATTGTGGTGTTATGGGACAAAATATCACTGGGATCTCATTGAATGATCAATGATATCTCCCTAGGATTACCCTAGTAATCCTAGATAGAAATGGGTTTAGACTTCTATGGTTTCCTATATCTAGAGAAAACAATTCCTCTTATACCAAATAAAGATAGATCAGCATACCTTTAGACTGACGATTGTCCTCGCATGTCCCAGTTGTTGAAGCTCATGAGATCCAACCACATCTCCTGCAATCTGATTCTTGCATACAAGGATACAAACAACCGCCTATCTACTATCCCTCTAGTGTTAGGAAAACCAAATTCACCAAATATATCATGATCTATTACTCATAAGATCATATCCAATTCATTTATGAATAGAACACAAATAATATGGAGGAAACCAATGATATATTGATTAATCATGAAGAAAATACATCAATATTGCATACCTTGGATGTAAATGCAATTCATCTTTGCTCCTTGCTCCTTGCTTCTCCCTTCAGCTTCTTAGTCAAGCTATGCTCACTGACTTTTGGATGTGATATATAAGATAAGCACCTCTACAAATGGGCAGCATAACCTTTCTCTTGAATTCTCCTTCCTCTTTCCCAAGACTTTCCATTTTTATATAGCTCTTTGGAGGAGGTTTAGGAGAACTTATAGATCTTGTAGAGACCACTAGAGACTCGAATGATGTGATTTCCTAGGCCCTTTTCATGAATATACAACTCATCCCTCTCCTATCACATTGTAACTCCTTGAATCTAGAAGTTTTATATATCTTCGCTTGTTAATATACTAGTGACATGTGAGGATCCTCACTTGTTGAGATACTAGTGACATGCGAGGATCCTCACTTGTTATCTACTATGTGTCTAGAGAGGATCTCCAAAAGGGATCAAATATTAGGGAAAATGTACATTTTGTCTTACATCTTGTTATGGATTCCTCTCTGGCCTATAGGGTGGAAATTAAGGCTATAAGAGATGCCCCCTAATGTGTGAGGTCAATAAAGGAATGGATGGCTGAAATACATTACAATAAAATAGTGTCCATGTGAGGCAACGTGAGGATAGAGAAAAGGAGTTTTGTAATTCAAATAAGTCTTGCAATAAAACACTGATTACGGATGAATCCATCCTATAGATAAGCCATATCTCCCTTGGATCCACCCTTGATTCAAGACAAACTGAGGGGATAGATTCCTACAGTTCTCCCTAGATCTAATTAGATTCATTTCCTTTTAACCAAGAAGGGAGTTGAACATACATTTCAACCAATGGTTTTCCTTGTGCATCTAGTTGAAGTAGCTCTCAAGATACAAATCCAGTTCCTATGATCTTCTTCCTGCACATGAGAAGACAAACAACTATTGATCCATTATTCTTCTAGTGTTAGGAAATTCAAAACTACTAGATCTATCTTGATCTATTCAATGTAAGATCATATCTAACATATACAATTTAACATGAACAATATTAAAGGGGAAAACCAATGATCTATTAATGAATATAGAAGAAATACATCAAAGCTCCATACCTTAGATATCGATGCTTCCTCCTAGTTCCAGGTTCCTAATACTCCTCCTTAGCCTCTTGAGCTTCTCTCTCTCTATTTTTCTAGCATAACCACTCTAAAAAATATTATCCTCATCTCCTTGATTTGGCCTCTTCTTATATGATTTTAGAAGAGATTGGAGATAGGCTTCACAGCATGTGAATTAGGTGGACACAATTCATGGATAGGTGGGTACAAGTCATGGATATCTTGATACCATGTGAACTAAGCAATTACAAGTCATAGATAGGCTTGATGGCATGTGAACTAAGAAATTACAAGTTTCATGCTTAATTATGAGACTTGTCCAACCTATTAATAATTTTTTCTCTATTGTGAGTTTTTTGCTCAAGTTCTATGCTCAATTATGATATTTTTTCCAACTCACTATGAAATTTCTTTTCAATTATGAGTTTATTCTCAATTATGAAATAATTCTCATTTCATAATTATGAAATTGTGACAAAATAATTATTTCCTTGTGACAAAATTATGAGAATTTTACTCAATTATGTAATTCTAGCCTCATAACATAGAATAACATGTTTTCACAACCTGTGGTCGAAAATACAAGTATAATATATGCCCCCTAATGTGTGAGATCATAAGATAAATTGATGGTTGAAATACATTATGAAATTTCATGGTGACAAGTGGCATAAGGAAGGAGCTCGAAGATCAAGGAACCAGCGAGTACCTGCAATCAGACATTAAGGATGAGAGAATATATAGACCATCCCCTATGTAGACATACTCAGACTTTGAATGAGCATGGCCACCAAACAATACACTGCATATCCGTGATATGAATTTCTATACCATGCCCACAAAATAATACATGGTGGATCTGTGTCATCAATAAGACCATATCCACAAGATAATACAATGTGGATCTACGTCATGAACACAATCATAGCCACCAAAAAATACAATGTGGATCTATGACACAACATATAGATATCAGGAAGACAATGATAACTAAGGAGAGTTCCCCTGAAGTCTTCAAAGTACTCATATACAAGTGATATACTCCATCGCAACTTAGGAGGTGATGTTGTAAAGGAAGGATGTGTCCCCAAACCCTAGGTATTTGTCCCAAACCTCGATGGTACAATTCTACAGCATGCTTATAGATGAGATGATGTCGAGTATGGTAGAAACCATCTGATTACCAATCATGGATGTATGTTGTTAACAGACATGAGGGGACCCATCGATTATGAACATGAATCCCAAGGTACCTAGTACAATTTAGGGAGTGTGATTAGAGGATCTGATGTTGAACAATCATAGAATCAATCGATCAATATTCAATGAGGTAAACCACTGTCGATCACGAGGAGGCCTGCCACTAAGTAATACAAGATTTAAGGTACTAGTTAGTTTCTAGATCCCTCTCCTATATAATGGGTTGAAGTTGATAGGAGGGATATCTGTTGAAGGAGGACCCTGATGTATCCCCCATCAATCAATACAAAACATACATCGAGAGATAATGTGAAGAGAGAGTATCACTAAGTACAACTGACAAAAGGATGGTCGATCGGAAAAGTCAACAAAACAACAAATGGTCGACTTAGGTTTAAACTTTCATTGAACATATAGCATGACATAATGGTGACTTGGCAACAAGACACAAGAGTTGTACGAATATAATGCAACAACGCAGGAGGCATTGAAACATTGGCCATAATGAATGGAAGAGTAACCAGTTAGAGGAGTATCTTTGATTCATATTACTAGGATGACTCATAGGCAAGCTAAAACCCAACTGTATGATGAGGACTCAAACAGGTGCCATGTTCAAGGGTGACTTGACTGACACTACGATTTTGAGAATAGACCAATGGTGAAAAAACCCCTCTTTTTTTTCATTTTTTTGTTTTTTTGCCTATGTCATGGTTTAACGAGCGTGTAAGAGGAATAGAAGTATGCCTGGTCTCCTTCATGTTTTATCGAGCATGAAATAATGACATAAGTATGCTCAATATGTTCATTTTTAATGTCCTTTTATGAGTCCGAAAAAGAGATAAAAGTATACTATGTGGGAGAGAATGAGTGACTTAATAGCATGCTCTTATGTTCCAAGCACATGGAACCGACCTAAGAAAATTGAATGAAAATGGTACATGCAAGTGAGATCCACTCTTAGCAGTTGTTCTCTTCATGGGAAGGTGGATGCAAAACGAAGGCCAAATAATGCAAGAGGGGGATGGTCAAGGCTACTGCAATAGTGGTAAGCGGGATCAAGGAAAACAATAGCGCAGTGGTGAGAGGCATGATGCAAGCAGAAAATGCATAGGATACCATTAAGAAAAAACAAAAGTTGTCAATAACCCCCACGAGATATGTCCAGAATATAAATGAAGAGAGAAGAATGAGGCTCAATCATCAAGTCATGGTGGGGCTAAAGGAGGGATTTTGGGGCTACGGGAAAATGTATCTTGGGCATTGAATGGCAATCTGGGTGCTAACTAGGGTTCCCATGAAGGGTAGGAACTAACGAATAGATCACAACATGAAAAAGGGAGTGGTTAATGTCGCAACCCAATAAGATCGAACCTAAGGCATTGTGATGAAAAAATAGATGATTATTAATACAAAATGGGAAATCCAAGGAAAAACCTATCCCTATATGTCGATTTGGGAACACGTACCTCAAGTTTGGTGGAAGTGACCATATTATAAAAAAAGGTCCCTATAATCCGAACAAGCTACAATGTGCAAAATGGAGTGGTCAAGGTCGCAACCTAACATGATCGAACCTAAGGCATGGTGACAAGAAAATGGATGGTTAATAATGCAAGATGGTATCGCAGTGAAAAACCTATCCCTATATGTTATTTCAAGGAACATGTACCTCAAGTTCAGTGAAAGTCACCATCTTTAAAAAAAAAATCCCTGTAATCCTATCAACACATGTAAACTAGATTCTGGGGGTGAAAATGCATTGTGAAATCTCAAAAAAGAAAACATCTTTGGATTTTTTAGATATATATTGCAAAACAAAAGCATTCACACCACACACCTATGTACAAGGAATTATGCATCGTGATGGTTTACACAAAGTAGAGCCCATTGAAAGGCTCGGGCCAAGGATATTTTTCATAAGAAATAAACTCATGAGTCATTGTTGGCATCATATGTCTTACCATGTCGGGGCCATGCCACCTAAGAATGCATGTTTGCAGTTGAAGATACACATCATGAGGGATTTTGTGAACTACGAAATCTCCTTTATGGGATCCATCAAGACATAAAGGAAGTATGAAATGTAAATCTTCAATGGAAAGGGAAGTAGGGAATTCAGTGGAAAGTTTTGAAAAAGATAATCAAGGTAGAAAAGGGTGAAGAATAGGTATTTCACTAGATGTCTCATCCAATTCCCCCAGTCTCAGATCGAGACTCATCTTACTAACTCTTGTTTGTTCTGAATCTAGACAAGATGATTGATGGATCGCCTCGCCCATAGGTTGTTCTATGGAAGACATGACTTCTAGGATGGCCCTTTCTGAAGGAAACTTAGTATCTAGGAAATCACATGAACTCAGAGAGTCAGCAACATATACGGCCGAAGTAGGTTGATCACACTCCATATGAGGATGGAGTTGTTGACTAGTATCAGTTGATGTTGATCTGATGCAAGGATTTTCGAGGGTCATAAATTTTGACTTAGTTATCCGTTTGGGTTGAAATTTTATAGGGAGTCATGTCTCAAAGATATCACTACAACGTCAATCTAATCCTTAATATCAGACATCATTTTGACACTTACCTGCGGCCAAATTCCTTCATATAAGGCCTCAAATTGGGGTTCTAGGGTTTTTATGAGAATTTTCAAATTTTTAATTATCAGATATCTCTTAGTTTATGAACCTAATAAGAAAATTAAGTTGAAAAATAGTGTCTCTCTAGTTATCTCTTAGTTATTGGTTAGTTTTAGAGTCATGAAATAATTTCCTAAAATTAGCTATTTTTTCTAAAATAAGTAGTTTTCAAAAATCTCAGATAGTATTTAGAAGGGGTTGAACTTCCAATGTAATAGTTAGGATGGAGAAGGAACAAAAGAGAGTTATTTTCCATTCTCATGTGTTTGCATGGTTTTTAGATCTTGTTAATGAATATAATTTTATTGGCTACATCATGGTGGGATTGCCAGATCGACAATATCGACCGCGGTGAGCAGCATGGATGCTCCAATGATTCAACATCCTCTTAATGAGGTACCACCCAAGGATAAATAAACCTAAGGGATCCACTATTAAATGTCGAAACCATGTTGATATGAGCTACATTGGCAGTGGGAGATGGTGAGGGAAGGGGAAAATTTTCCATCAGCAAAGGATCCTTGAAATTACCCACAGCGACATTGACAAAAGACTACATGGTATCACCAACAAAAGATACATTTGACCCTACATTGGATCCAAGGTCTGGGGTACAAAACGCAAGCTGATCAAGAATCATGATTTTATCTTGATGAGGGAACCGTAGGACCCTGAAGACTAATGAGACAACTACATTCATCTTGTAGAACCAAGTATGTCTGAGTAACAAATTGTACTCAAGAGGTGCATCGACAACCTCCACATCAAAAGAGATAGTCTTACCACCTAAATCGATGGGTAAGGCAGTGATTATTCCATGGGGTTGGCACAAGTGTCCCTCGAATGCTTTCAATATTTTTGGATACATGTTAAGCTTAAGAGAGTCAAGGGCCTTCCAACAAGAAATAAACTTGATGCAAGTCGAGGCTCCTTCATCCACCATTGTCTAGTAGATTTTTTTCCCCAATGATCACACTATGATACGAAAGGAAACCTAATGGGAGATCATATGGGTAACCTGAGAAGAATAAAAGTTCATAAAACTCGACTCCGAGAGATTGACCCCACCTATGGTAGAGAACAAGTCTTCCCGCTGTGTTGGGTAGCTTTGAAGGACTTCAAGCGTGGACATGGAACATGGTACCTGAGCCAAGTCATCCACAATATTATAGTTGTGGGTGGCCCATGTGTTTGGATTATGCATCGTGTGTCAAAGAAATCCCTTTGGGGGGTGAAGAGGCATGTCAAAATATGGATTCTCAATATGAAGAGGGCCACCAGGATGGGAAGAAGATGCTTCTTCTGGCACAGCGTGAGAAGGCTCGGGAATCTTATAATCCTTGGCTCAAATTTGAAAATTGACCATTTGGTTGCACATGAAAATGATAGCATTCGAGGAAGACCCATCGTGCTGAGGATTACCTGCCATGCCCCCTTGCGAAGGAGCAGTATTTGTGGCAACCATTTTTAGAGGTTGAGGAGGGAAACGATGGGTTAAGACATCAAGTTTTTGGTGGGCCCACTATTATGTCAAAACTCTATGGACCTCATCCTTTCAAGGACACTGGTGAGTAGGATGGTCATCCCCACAAATTGTGTAGGGAAAATAACACTTCCTTTTCTTCTTAGTGCATCCCTCCTAGGTGTTTTTGGTGGAGGTAGTCCCTTTCTTAGTATTATTTGTTTCTTTTCTTCTTCCCTCCAAGTTGTTGAGGATTATTTAGTTGCATGAACTGCACCGAATTCACCTTGGAGGTTTGAGTATGGACCATATTATTTTGAGCACTAGTACCTAAAGCTTACTTAATAGACATCTGAACCATAAGATTAACTAACTGGTTTACAAAGGTATGGGAAAAAGAACCAACCACGCCATCAGGATGGGGTCTTGTGTTTGGCTTCCTTGTATCTTTCGACAGCCTAGGATCATTTGGGGTGATGTCATAAAGTGTTACCAACTGAGAATAAATCAAATCTAAGTGTTGGGCATGCAAAATGGACTACTCCTTGGTAGTTTCCCCAACCATAGCTACATCTCTAGCATTGGGTGGTAGGAGCGACTTTGTGAACCACTCCATGAGAAGTTTGTCCAAAATGTGATTCTTAATCATCTTACATCTCCATCTCCACTCATCTATATTATCGTAAATATGCATGGCATTATCTTGACGTAGTGAAGTCAAGAGATCAGTTATTATCTCATACCGAATGAAAAAATGGTAATGTGTTAAAAACACCATTTCGAGGACATTGAAGATTTTAAATGAAATTTAATTTGATTCAATGTGTCAATTGGCAGTAGCTTCAGTCAGGAATGTCTATAAAAGATACATCCTCACACTATCATTCATCAATGAGTTGGATGAACACCATAGGTGGTATGTCAAGATGTGTGTGGAGGGGTCATCTCATGGCTTTCCTTCCAACTTCAAAATATCTGAGGGTAGCTTAGAAAACATTTTCGGCCATGATGGGTCATGGGTAATAATGTCATTTGTTAACCATGAAAAATATAGTAAATCTAACATTGAGAGGAAAGGAAACGATGCAAATGAATACTAGGAAGGAGGTGAAGTATTTGTTGTCCTAGATTGACCTTGCGGTCCCCCTATATTTTTACTACTAGAGGGTTTAAGAGTTGTTGGAGAGTGATTTCCTCTAAGAATGGTGGTACTTCTAGGAGAATGACTACTCCCAGAAACAAACATGCCCCCAAGGGGGTTTCCCCTAGGGAGAAATGTGGACCCTCCAAAAAAAATGTTCCCAAAGCTAGTCCCAGGCAAGAAACCCCTAGGACTGGATGTATTGACAAAGGAAAAACCTACCCATGATGAAAAATTTCCCCTAAGGGATGTGCCCTGATGCAGGAGCATCACTCCACATCATCACACGCTAGCCAGCAAGGCACATCAACGCACGCATTCAATGAGAAGGAGAGGTGCAACCCTCGTTTCACATTTTGAATTTGAATGTAATGTAATTAAATGCTTGTAAGGTTGTTAGAGCCATGAAGCCGTGCATATATGCAAGCATAACTGTAGATAGCCTTAATGGGTTGTAAGGCTAAGATCTAGCTCCAATTCGGACTAAACAACCCATTCAATTGTAGAGTTAATGTAATTGAATAGGGTAGGTGAGAAGGAGGGAAGAGCTCAAAGAGCCCCCTCATGTAAAACATCTTTTGGGTGGTATCTATTTTAGAGTTAACACAGAATTAGTGAAGAGCAGAGAGAAGGAGGCGAGACTCTGTTACAGTCTGAGCTCAAGAACACTTTGTAAAGAAGGCATTTGATTAATACAAACAGAAGCAGTTTTTCCTGCATGTATTTATGTGTTATGTAAATGTCTTTGAGTGTTCTATTTATGTTGTGAATGTATGTTGTGAATGTGCATTTGCAGGGACAGATAAGTTCTGCTATCTATGAGATTTGATTTTAGGGTTGGAGATCTTTGAGGCTTCATACCAGGAGGGTGTGACAGAACACTGTGGGTTCTCCCAAACAGAGGAAGATGAGCATTCTGAGGAGTGGCTCAATATTTTCAGCCAGGAAGCTGAAAAGATTGTGGCATTAAAGCTTGTAGAAGCAGAATAAGAAGAGGAAGACAGTATGAGCTTTGTTGATCGGTGTAAACAGATTGAAGCCCTAGAGAGAAGGGTGATAGTGCAGGGCATACACATCCAACAAGTGAGGTTGGAAACAGATGAAGAAGAATTCCAGTCTGAGGGGCAACTGGAAGAAGCTGGACACATACCAGCAGGAAAGATGGCAGAAGTTAAGATGCCACAGAAAGAGGCTGAGTAGCATATCAGTCATGAAGAGACCGCAGAGAGGACTGCAACAGAGTGGACACTTAGTGCGACAGGAGATAAAAAAAGATGGCATGGGAGATCATGGTGATCTGCCAAATTGCAGAAAAAAATTGCAGCTTAGGAGACTGCAAAGACAGAGCCATCCAATGGAGCAGTTGGACAAGGTGATCGATGAGATCAAGAGGCTGATGATTGGATCACAAGGGACTGCCAGCGAGGAAAGACTGGGTAGAAAAGCAGCAGAAGTAGCAGCAATAGGAGGGAAGTGGAGCAGATGAACAGCTCCCAAGAATTGTTTGGGATCCAGGAGGATTTCAACAGCTGAGATGGAAAGCTCATGAATTTTACAGCTAAGGAGTATGATGCAGGAGCATCTCTCCACATCAGCCAACCAACCAGCCCAGCACACTCAGCGCATGCATTCAATGAGGAAGAGAGGTGCAACCATCTCATATTCAAATTTTGAATTTGAATCAAACACATTTAATGTTTGTAAGGTTGTTAGAGCCAAAAAGCCATGCCTTTGCGCAGGCATAGATGTAGATAGCCTTAATGGTTGTAAGGCTGAGATCTAGATCCGATATGGACTAGACAGCCCATTCAATGTAAGTTTAATGTATTTGAATAGGGTAGGTAGCTTTGGAGGGAAGAGCTCGAAGAGCCCCCTCATGTAAAAAAATATCTGGGTATCTCATTGAGAGTAAGTAAGAAGTAGCGAGAGAGATAGAGAGAGTGGGAGGAAGAAGCAGAAGAAGAAGGAGCTGAGACTCTATAGAAGTTCAAGCTCAATAACACCTTGTAAAGAGAGGCATTTTTATTAATACAAACCAGAGCAGTCTTTCTTGCATATTGTCTGTGTTGTGTGGATGTCCTTGTGTGTTCTTTATATTCTATAGATGTATGGATAGGTATGCATTTGCAGGAGTTTTTTGATTTCAGGTTTGTGGATCTTTGAGGCTTCATACCAGGAGGGTGTGACAGAACACTGTGGGTTCTGATAGCCAGTGCTTAGAGAGCATTTCCAATTCTACGGAATTTGGACAAAGACATGCCAGGAGGGCATACCATCTGGAGTCATTAACTCAGGAGAAGACCTCAAGGTTGTTGAACACCTTGGTGGCAAGACTGTGTAGAAGAAGACACAGCAGGAAGACAAAATCACTGCGGGATTCTACAAGAACTCTGCCAGGTGGGCATTGAGTAAATGCACAGGTTGCATTGAGGAGAAACTCTGCCAAGAGGGCATTGAGTTAGTGTGCAGATAGAGCACAGGAAAGAACTCTTTTGAGTTTTGAAATAGAGAAGAGTCCAAGGAGGGATATTCACAGGGTTGTTGAACACCCTGTAGACTCAGCAAGAAGTTACTTGAGCAAAGGATTGCCAAAGGGCATCAGAAATCTCCATCTGAAGGAGAAGAAGAAGGATAAGTTTCCCTAGAAGTCTGAGTGATAGAGAAGCTCGGGAGGAAAAGTGCCTTTGTGCATGAGAGGGAGGAAGACTCTGCCAGGAGTGCAAAAGTTGAAGAATCCTTAGAGGATTCGAAGAGAGAAGCTCAGGAGGAGGATTTCTTTTATGCACAGGTCATCAACCGAGAGGTTGCAGAGGCCAAAAGAAGACCTTTTGAAGGGTTCATGTTCGTGGAAGCTCATGAGGGAAAGCATTTTCTAGAGCACAGCTAAAAGCTGTGAGCACAGGCTTCGTAGCAGGAGCAAAGGTCGAGGCCTTTGGCATTGGGAAAATCTTCCAAGGTTTGAGAAGAAAGCGCAAGCTCAAGAGGGAGAGCACAGCTGCCGTCAGATCGGGCCGAAGGGGAGAACTAGACCATTAAATTCCTATGTCTAGATAGTAGCAAGAGAGCACACAGGAGAGGAGGAGCACAGCTGCTATTAGATATTTCTCAAGCAGCCGATAGTTGTTGGATCTATCGAAAGAAGCGTGAGGTTTAACCCTCACTCGCAGAGCAGAGAAATCCGGAAAAGTCCCGACAAGGCGGAAGCGTCGGGATTTCGAATTTTGAAACTTCAAAAGTTCGGAGGTTCAGAGGATAGCGGACCGGGAGATTAGGACTCACGCGTCCCGAAGTCCCAAAGATATCTGAGCCATCTATATGAGGAGGACACATGTCGCAAGATCCTTTCATTTTATGGATTTGGACATCGAGAAGTAGAGCAGGGAGAAGTCTTTCGACTTCGCAACTGGCGAAGTTCCGAAGATGATTAGAGTCGTCCATCTGTGGGAGGACACGTAGTGAAGATCAGGGAGCCACTAAGGATTCGGGAGACCAGAGGATTACTGTCATTAGGGTCGTGGAGTCCCGAAGACTGAAAAGGATCAGGATCGTCCAAGCGGAGGAAATGTGGAGCAATCCAGGTATTGGGAGAGAAATCCTGAAAGGAAGCATTTCGGTATTTCGGCTACCGAATGGTGTAGGGGTAAGAGTTCGGAAACTCTTGAACTGTAGAGTCTCAAAGGAATCTCAGTCGTTGGATCAAGGGGAGCTTACAGTCATTAATCTTGCTCAGAGGAGGAGAACCGGAGATTCGGGATTTCGATACTTCGGTATTTCGGATACCGGGAGTACGAGAGGACAATGAAGATTTGATGTGCTAGGAGTCGCGGAATTCCAAAACGTGAATTCATGAAAGTGTAGAAGGAACATTGCCGACTCACAAGGGCAAGGACCAGAATTCGGCATATCGGATATCGGGATTTCGGAAATCCTGAGGACATAGGATCCGGGCTCTTAGGAACGGAGATCCTGAAAGGATCAAGGCTATTGATTGGAGATTAGATCACAGTCGTTGATCTTAGCCAGAAGTGAAAAGGCTGTATCGGTACTTTGGTATTTCGGATATCGGAAGTGCGAGAGAGAAGGGACAGGGAGAAAAGCCTTGCATCAGTCGGAAGTGCGAGAGAGAAGGGACAGGGAGAAAAGCCTTGCATCAGAAAAGTCTGAAACACGAAATCCCGAAGTCGCTAAGGGATAGCGCGGGGCGCGGATAATTGGTATTCGTGGTCATTTCGGAGTTCAAAACTTTGGGAGTTCTAAGGATAAGAGAACCGAGCATTTCAGCATCAGAGAACCCAAAATTACAAAAGGAGATAGGAAGCCATGGCATAGGCATTTCGGCATTTCGGAAGTCGGTTTTTCGGAAGTCTTGAAGACAGGAGGCTGGGCACTTTGCATCGATGAATCCTGAAAGAGGACTGTGGTCATATGAAGAATGGTCACATGGACCATGGGTATATCCCAGGGGCTAATTGTTGTTGAATTCATTTTGGAAAATGGGCATTTCGAAGATCAGGAGGTCGAAGAGTCAAGGACTCTCGACATCAGGAAACAGGAAGTCCCGAAACCCGAATTTGCATTCCTGAGGAGGAAAAGGAAACGGTCGTGTGCAGAGGCCATGGAGAATGGAAGGACCTGTGGATCGAACTTTGAGGTCCTGATAGGGATCTGAAAGAGCCGCTTCGACTCAGGGAAGTTTATGAAGGATCCTTAGACCGGGAGGTTGCGCAGAACCTGCAAAGGCAGAGAGAGCTGCGCCATGAGTGGTATCATAGCTTGACTTTGTTTGTATATTGCAGGCAAAGGAAGCAAGAAGGAGAGAGAGAATACTCTGATATACAGCATAAGTGGTATCAGAGGCAGCTTGCAGAGATAGGCAAAGGAAGACAGAGTACTGGAAACTCTATAATTATTGTTTGCAGGTATGCAGTAGTCTAGGAGACAGTCAAGAGGATAGCAAGGAAATGTTGAAACACTCAAGGTTGTTGAGTGACATCAGATCTGTCGGGATGGCAGATAAGTAGCAGAAAGAATGACTATTGCAGGTCATGCACGCGGTGGGAAGAAGAACCACCAGCAGCGAGAGGATGCTGCGAGAGATAAAGAACTTGCCGAGATCAAGGCAAGGATGAGCGGGTGTAGCAGAACACAAGATCGCGATGGGTATATGAATGGCCCATCAGGACAAAATCAAAATTTCCAGTCAGGCATTGATGGCCAAAAGACAGCAGAGGCTGTTGAAAATATGGTTGAGGCATGCTGAAAACCTCAACAGA
>CBVK0102559471.1:0-11492 GCA_900067695.1 Picea abies | reverse complement strand
TGGGAAGCTCATGAGAAGGAGCTCATGATTTTTGCAGCAGAGGAGTATGATGCAAGAGCATCACTCCATATCATCATGCGCTAGCCAGCAAGGCATATCAACACACGCATTCAATGAGAAGGAGAGGCGCAACCCTCGTTTCACATTTTGAATTTGAATGTAATGTAATTAAATGCTTGTAAGGTTGTTAGAGCCATGAAGCCGTGCATATACGTAGGCATAACTGTAGATAGCCTTAATGGGTTGTAAGGCTAAGATCTAGCTCCAATTTGGACTAGATAGCCCATTCAATTGTAGATTTAATGTAATTGAATAGGGTAGGTGAGAAGGAGGGAAGAGCTCAAAGATACCCCTCATGTAAAACATATTTTGGGTGGTATCTGTTTTAGAGTTAACACAGAATTAGTGAAGAGAAGAGAGAAGGAGGCAAGACTCTGTTACAATATGAGCTCAAGAACACTTTGTAAAGGAGGCATTTGATTAATACAAACAGAAGCAGTTTTTTCTGCATGTATTTCTGTGTTATGTAAATGTCTTTGAGTGATCTATTTATGTTGTGAATGTATGTTGTGAATGTGCATTTGCAGGGACAAATAAGTTCTGCTATCTGTGAGATTTGATTTCAGGGTTGGAGATATTTGAGGCTTCATACTAGGAGGGTGTGACAGAACACTACGGGTTATGATAGCCAGTGCTTAGAGAGCATTTCCAGTTCTGCGGAATCTAGACAAAGATGTGCCAGGAGGGCATACCATCTGGAGTCATTAACTCGGGAGAAGACCTCAATGTTGTTGAACGCCTTGGTGGAAAGACTGTGTAGAAGAAGACACAGTAGGAAGACAGAATCACTGCAGGATTCTGCAAGAACTCTGCCAAGTGGGCATTAAGTAAATGCACAGGTTTCATTGAGGAGAAAATCTGCTAGGAGAGCATTGATTTAGTGTGCAGACAGAGCACAGGAAAGAACTCTATTGAGTTATAGAATAGAGAAGAGTCCAAGGAGGGATCTTCATAGGGTTGTTGAACACCCTGTAGACTTAGCAAGAAGTTGCTTGAGCAAAGGATTGCCAGGAGGGCATCAGAAATCTCCATCTGAAGGAGAAGAAGAAGGATAAGTTTCCCTAGAAGTCTGAGTGATAGAGAAGCTTGGGAGGAAAAGTGCCTTTGTGCATGAGAGGGAGGAAGACTTTGCCAGGAGTGCAGAAGTCAAAGAATCCTTAGAGGATTCGAAGAGAGAAGCTCAGAAGGAGTAGTGGTTTTATGCACAGGTCATCAACCAAGAGGTTGCAGAGGCCAAAAGAAGACCTTTTGAAGGGTTCAAATTCGTAGAAGCTCAGCAGGGAAAGCGTTTTCTAGAGCGCAACTAGAAGCTGTGAACACAGGCTTTGTAGCAGGAGCAAAGGTCGAGGCCTTTGGCATTGGGAAAATTTTCCAAGGTTCAAGAAGAAAGCGCAAGCTCAAGAGGGAGAGCACAGTTGTTGTTGAATCAGGCCGAAGAGGAGATCTGGACCGTTAAATTCCTACGTCCATATAGTAGTAGGAGAGCGCACAGGAGAGGAGGAGCACAACTATCATTAGATCTTGTTCAGACAGCCAATAGTTGTTGGATCTGTCAAAAGAAGTGCGAGGTTTAACCCTCACTCGCAGAGCAGAGAAATTCGAAAAAGTCCCGACAAGGCGGAAGCATCAAGATTTCAGATTTCAAAAGTTCAAAGGTTCAGAGGACAATGGACTGGGAGATTAGGACTCACGGGTCCTGAAGTCCCAAAGATATCTGAGCTGTACATCTGAGGAGGACATGTGTCATGAGATCCTTTCATTTTGGGGATTCAGACATCGGGAAGCAGAGTAGGGAGAAGTCTTTCGACTTTGCAACTAGCGAAGTCCCAAAGATGATCAAAGGCGTCCATCTGTGGGAGGACATGTGGAAAAGATCAGGGAGCCACCAGTAAACGAATACCAGGGATTCAGGAGACCAGAGGATTAGTGTCATTGGGGTCGTGGAGTCTCGAAGATCGAAAAGAATCGGGATCATCCAAGCAGAGGACAGGTGGAGCGATCCAGGTATCGGGAGAGAAGTCCCAAAAGGAAGCATTTTGGTATTTCGGCTACCGAAAGGTGCAGGGGTAAGAGTTTGAAAACTCTTGAACCGTAGAGTCCCAAAGGAATCTGAGCCATTGGATCAAGGGGAGCTTACAGCTGTTGATCTTGCTCAGAGGATGAGAATTGGAGATTCGATATTTCTGTACTTCGGTATTTCGGATACCGGGAGTACGAGAGGATAGTGAACAGAATTCCAAAACGATACCGGGAGTACGAGAGGATAGTGAACAGAATTCCAAAACACGAATTCCCGAAAGTGTAGAAGGAACATTGTCAGGTCATGAGGGCAAGGATCAGAATTCGGCATACCGGATATCGGGATTTTGGAAATCCTGAGGACATAGGATCCGGGCTCTTAGGAATGGAGATCCCGAAAAGATCAGGGCTATTGATTGGAGATCAGATCACAGCCATTGATCTCAGCTAGGAGTGAAAGGCTGTATCGGTACTTCGGTATTTCGGATACCAAAAGTGCGAGAGAGCAGGGACAGGGAGAAAAGCCTTGCATTGGGAAAGTCCGAAACGCGAAAACCCGAAGTCACTAAGGGATAGCGCGGGGCGTGGATAATTGGTATTCGTGATCATTTCGGAGTTCGGAACTTCGGGAGTTCTGAGAACAAGAGAGCCGAGCATTTCGGCATCAGAGAACCTAAAATTGAGAAAGGAGATAGGAATCCGGGGCATAGGCATTTCAGCATTTTGGAAGTTGGTTTTTCGGAAGTCTTGAAGACAGGAGGCCAGGCGCTTTGCGTCGATGAATCCCAAAAGAGGACTGTGGTCATATGAAGAGTGGTCACATGGACCAAGGGTATAGCCCAGGGGCTGATTGTTGTTGAAGTCGTTTCGTCAAATGGGCATTTTGGAGATCGGGAGGTTGAAGAGTCAAGGACTCTCAACATCAGGAAATAGAAAGTCCCGAAACCCGAATTTGCATTCCTAAGGAGGAAAAGGAAACAGTCATGTACAGAGGTCGTGGAGAATGGAAGGACCTGTGGATCGAACTTTGAGGTCCCGATGGGAATCTGAAAGAGCCGCTTTGGCTCAAGGAAGTTTATGAAGGATCCTTAGATCAGGAGGTCGCGCAGAACCTGCGGAGGCAGGGAGAGTTGTGCCATGCCCCCAAGGAAAGGTGTGCTTATCTAAGGAAAGGTAAAACCTCATGATGTACTGTTGCCCCCAGCATGATTAAGGAAAACCCAAAAAACATTAGGGATGTTCCATTTGAAAGGTGAAATAGGACCCATCGATACCGAGCCACTCATAGGAATGGTGGAGGTGGAAGGTATTCCACCCACCATGCTAAAAAAAAGGCTCAGCCCCCCACTGGAAGAAGATCTAAAGTTGGACATCGGGATAGATGGGATGGGTGTAGAAACGCTAGGTAAACTAACGGATGGAAATGATGACACAACTAACATCCCCCAAATTGAAGGACCTGTAGAAAATGGTATGGATGGCATAGGTTTAATGGAGCTAAGGGGTGGTAATGTGGACATCACTGGGATGCCCCCGGGGGGATTGCCTCAGTCCAACTTGATGACGGGATCGTAGGCTCAGCTACACTAGATGAAACACTCAATCCTGAAATGGTGGGAGGATGATTTAAAAAATGAAAATGCTCACCAAAAATTTCCCTTACTTGGACAAGTATAGGGGCATTTGGCTCAGTCAAAGGAGGATTAAAAATTTGTAGAGGATGTTCATCTACCACTTCTACCTCAATGAAACCAGTTTCTTCAAACCAAATTTGAGGCCCTTCAAAGTATATGTCTCCTATGTTGCATCGCTTTAGAGGCATTTGTTCCTTCGTAATGGGTTCAATTCCTCGTAGTCGATGGGACCGGCACGGTAGTTCAGCCACAGTGAATATACTATGTTAAAATCCAAACACAATTCAACTTAAGGTTGACCTAGACTCAAACTCAAAGAGAACACTCCTAATCAAAACTAGGCTAATAGAAAGCAAACCAATGGGCTCAGGGGCCTTCCAAAAACCATCCCTATGGGGAAGATGAAGTCCTCACATGATTGGCTAGTGAAAATATGAGGAGAAGTTATAATGATCTACGTGAAAAAACCTTGACTGGTCCAAGCATCCTTTATTAAGGTGGGCACCCACCAGGGGAACTGATACCATGAGCAAATTTTTTCCCCAGGTACTACATGCACGTCCCACCTGCAGTCACCTTTGTATCTCCCTAGGAAAGGTCATTAAGGCTACCACCTAACAATCAATGGTCATGTGAACAGTTGTAGGTCCAACCACATGTAAGGGCAAGGTAACAAAGCCCTAATATCAAAAGGAACTAGCCAATGAAACCCTCATATATATAGAAATCATTCAGTGATATTGCAAACACCAAAACAAGTAGAGAGGGTTAATCTCCCTAATTTCCCCAATGCAACCTCATGCTTAACTCATGTGTTAGAGGAGGCTCCCAGTAATAGCTTAAGAGAATAGTGCAACCTCATGCTTAACTCATGTGTTAGAGGAGGCTCCCGACTCGCTGATTGCAAGAATGGATTTAGCACTCTTTAATGACTTCTAATTTTTATTTTGTGGCCTTGGAGAGTTTACTCTCCAATCCTAATCTAAGGCCTTAATCCTAGCTAATGCTTTTTCACTATAAAAAGAAATATGTCTAATGAATTTTATATTACATAGTTTATTTTTATGGCTATTTCTTAAGTCCAAGAGTAACAGATGAAATTTTTGTGATTTTTGGACTCTTGACCCAACCAAACAATGCAAGAAAGATGATGAAAACTTTTCACTTCAATGAAATCTATCTATGGGAGGGGAAGAGACTTTCCTTTTTCTTTGCAAATTTAAAATTGACCTCACACACACCAAGCAACTGAGCTTTGATCTTCATTCGCTTATGTACTGTGTTTTCCCTTCTGAGATTTGATCTCTGCATATTGTTTGACATCTTCTGCTAACTGGTATACTATTGACATCAATGACAATCTCATCTCTGGTGAATCACAATGATAATTCATTTTAACAAAAAATCATCGACTGTTGACATCAATGACAATATGTCCAACACAGGGGCCTTCTGAAAACCAACCCTATGGAGTAGATGAAGTCCCCACAGGATTGGCTAGCGAAGGTATCCGGATTAGTTGCAATGATCTACACAAAACAACCCTGACTAGTCCAAGAAAAATTTATTAAGGTTGGCACCCTCCGGGGGAACTGAGACTATGAACGAATGTTTACCCTAGGTACTACAGGCATGTCCCACCTGTAATCACCTATGTATATCCCTAGGAAAGGTCACTTAGGATACCACCTAACAATCAATGGTCGGATGAACAATCATAGGTCTGACTGCACGTAATAGCAGGGTAAAAGATCTTGAACCTCTGTAGGCATTAACCAATGGAACCCTGTATATGTAGCAATGAAAGCAGTATCATGAACACCAAAATAAGAAGAGAGGGGTAATCTCCCTACTTTCCTTGATACAACCTCGTGATTAACTCCTATGTTAGAGGAGGCACCCTACAAACTGGTTGAAAGAATGGATTTAACACTCTTTAATGACTCCCAAGTTTCATTTTGTGGCCTTGCAAAGTTTACTCTCCAATCCTAATCCAATGCCCTACAACTATCTAGTGTTGATTCACTATAAAAAGAAAAAAATCTAGTTATTTTAGATTACTCTTTATTTTTATGGTTGTTTCTTAAGTCCAAGGGTAGTGGATGAAAATTTATTTATGTTTTGACTCTTGACCCAACCAAGCAATGCAATATTGATGTAGCAAATGTTTCATGTCAATGAAATCTAGCTATGGGAGGGACAGAGACTTTGTTCTTTTTCTTTGCAAACTTTTGAAAAACAACCTCACACACACCAAAAAACCAACAAGCAATTCATATATGAAACCAAACAATGCTCCTAATGCATTCTCTTCACTAGTGCTTCAAAGGAAATCAACCATGCAACAATATTTTTGTCTTTTTTTATTATTTCCCAATTATAGTGCAACAAATATTCCTGATCTAAGCAAGAAAGAAAATGTAAAAGGAAAACCAATAAGAAACAACAAGCAAATGGAATGTATGAAATTGGAAATGAGGCAGATCAGAACACTCCAATGTATCTACAAAGATCACACTCAAAACTCACCTAGAGGGGAAGATCTAGCTATTGGAAATAGGTACACAAGGACAAGAAATGCAACCAATGACAAACACAACTATATCTCTTCATATATATTGGGTTCTTTGCCCAATTTCACTGAAACTCTTAGACAACAATAGAACCTATCCAAGAAATCAAAATCAAACCACACAAATGCACTCAAAAAATACTTGAAAGCAACTTATGTGACCAAAAACACTCAAACAAAGACGATACCAAATCAGAATAGATCACTGCAAAACCCTATTGTCATAGGAAAAACCTAACCTCAAGGGTTTGGGTTTTTTGGGTTTTTTCTCTGCAAATATGCATTTTTTATAGATCCTTGTGAAACAAATTCTTGTCAACCAATGAGGGGTCTCGTGGGCCTACTATTGTTCAACCAGCGATGGCCTCTAAAAATTTAGTTTTTCAGGACAAAGGGATCTATTCGATATCTTCCATATATGTATTATATCTCTCAGGTCTACTTCATCTAGACTCTGAAGTAAGAGATGGATGAAAATCAAAAGCAAACCACAATCAATAGAGGAAAGGATTGGAAAAGAGACTCAAGTTAGAGAACATTTTTTCCCCAATATGGTCGCCAATTTTTTTACGAGACAAAATCTCATAGGGATCTTGTTGAATACACATCAACATCTCCCTATGATTAGCCTAGTAATCCTAGACAAAAATGGGTTTACACTTCTATGGTTTCCTATATATACAGAAAATAATTCCTCTTATACTAAATAAAGACAAATCATCATACCTTTAAACTAACGAATGTCCTCGCATGTCTCGGCTATTGTAGCTCCTGAGATCCAGCTATAGCTCCCACAATATCCTTCTTGTATATAAGGATACAAACAACCATCTATCTACTATCCCTCTAGTGTTAGGAAAACCAAATTCACTACATACATCCTGATCTATTACTCATAAGATCATATCCAATTCATTTTTAAATAGAACACAAATAATATGGAGGAAAACCATTGATCTATTAATTAATCATGAAGAAATTGTTGATGTTACAATAGCTACGGAAGGTATTAACCTCCACGTGTAACCTTTGAGGAGACTAAAGTATTCTAGGAAGCCAAAAAAACCCTAAACGGTTGGACAAGAACCCTAGAAGACAAGTTTGCCTAGAAGAATAAATAATATTAGAATATAATTACCAAAAAGTCAGAGTAGACCAACCAAAAAAGTCAATGGACAAATTAATAAAAATAGGGGACATCTTGGCTCATTTGTTCACCACACTCACTCTCTCAATCATTGTAGTGCAAGTTTGGATATGAAGTGGCATACAAGTAAGGCGCATCTTGGTTATATTCTCGGTGATATTCTTGGTGATACTCTTAGTAATATTCTTGCTAAGTATGGCGCAAGTTTTAGAGAGTAGTGTAGTTGCATCTGCTGCTGCAGTAGTGTATGGTACTTGTTCTGTGGATATGGAGACTCTCTCTCTTGTGTGCTACCCTTGGAGAAGAAGCACTCTACTTGTGTTGATTTGTTGTTGCAGTTAGCAACTAGGGTGTATATGTTGGTTCTAGTATGACTTTCCTGAATAATTCTGTCAAAGTTTAAGGTGCTCGAGGGTGGCTACGTGCCTATGGTTGGGTGACAATATTGTGATATTGTCTATAGTAAAATGAGAACATCAATTATTTTAACAGTTTATGGGCCCACACTATCTTCAGATATTCTAACCACTAGAAGGTAGATTGGGAGGTCATTTTCTCGTTGAAACATGAGTTGCAGTTGCAGTCAGAGTTTTGTTGCAACAATGAAACCCTGACCCTCTTGTTGAGGCACCCTAAGTGAAGCGCTTGACCTAATTCCTAGAAATTCTAGTGCACCCTAGCCTGGCACACCTCTTGGTACCCTCAACTAGAAAAAACATCAGGTTTGGATTTTTGGTCAAATTCAAAGGTTGACTTCTGGTCAAATTGATTATGTGGTCAAAAATTGAAATTTCAGAGTTTCTAGCTTGTTCTAATCATTGAACCTTCTGATTCAGTTTATAACTTCTCCTTGTCAAATTGGTATCTAGTTTCAGATTGGAAGACAAGTTGGATGATGCTACAAATATTTCAAGCTATGCACTTGTATATGCTTTTCAAGTTATATCATCGCAAAAAACATGGTTGTGTTTGCAGGGGATGTACAAGAGACCTTGTCTAATCAGTAATCTTGGATTCAGTGTGGTCAAAGGAACAAGCGCACCTTCCATAGAAGTTGAGGCTTCAGGTTCCAGGTTTGATTAAATTGATAAGTTTCCAATCTGCACATATCAAGTTTGATAGTTGCTACATTACAAAATGTGAAAGCAGTCCTTGAAAGGTTTTATTACCACTAGATGTAATGAATACTTTATGGCATGTGAATACTATTAATATAGATGCTTATTGTGCTTGTTTGCAAGATGAACTAACATATCCTCTAGAGATATATTTCTTGTTTTTCTCCCGAGTAGTTCATCTTGATCATACTATATTGATCATCATGAAATTGTTATACATTCTTGTTACCATAGATATGTTCTTATGAAAATGCTATTATATTGGAAATACTTTTATTTTCCTGGTCTCGGGCAGGTTATCTCACAAGATTTCATGGAGGCTACCATGGAGATGTATTTGTTTGCTCCAAATAAGTTACTATGGAAGAATGATTGATCACAACACTGGAAGAGTGATGTATTTGTTTGTTCCAAATAAGTTACTATGGAAGAATGATTGATCACAACACTGGAAGAGTGTTGAAGAATGTTGTCTGTTATTTTCCTTTGTTATTGTTCTTATTTCAGGAAGGTCACAGGTGATAGCTCTAAGAGGGAGCTCCAATGATAGTGGCAAGCATGGAGCAGATGGTCTCAACAAGTATTAATTATAAAGGAAGCATGGAAAGCAAAAGGAGTTTTGGACATCCTTCACTCAAATGCATGTCAACCTTCTCACTAAACAGAGAGGATGAGATTAGGAGGGAGATCGTCACTTCCTACAATCCTCAGCAGAATGGTGTGGAAGAAAGAAAGAATTGTTCAATTATGGAAGTAGTAAAAGGCATGATCCATGATTAAGACTTACCAATGCATATGTGGGTTGAAGTAGTTAGGATCATGATGAGTTCCATGATAAATATCTTGCAGCTCCCAGGATTGCAGTTGCATAGGGAGGTAAGAATGTTGTATCATACATGGCATAACCATAGAGATTTGAAGAACCACGCCAAGATAAGACTAAGAATATAAGACCAGCTTGAGCTCGTGAGATCATGCAAAAAATTATGATGCTCCAGATAGAAATTTCATAGAGAGCAAAAAGTCAAAACCATATTCCAACTACAGAACCCTCCACCTTTGAAAAAGAAGTCAAGCAGAAAGAATAGAAGGAAGATGTGATGGAAGAATATCGATCATGAAAAACGATGTATGAAAATTGTGCCTAAATGAGTTTACAAGATAAAGCATGCAGTAGATGGGAGTGTAGATAAATACAAGGCAAGATTTGTGGCTAGAGGTTTCTCCCAGCATGAGTGACAAGATTATGATGAGACATTTACTCCGGTTTCTAGATATACATCTATCAAAACCATCATATCTCTGGCATCATTCATGGATTGGAGTTTACATCAGATGAATGTAAAGACCACCTTTCTCAATCGAGTAATTGAGAAAGAGGTATATATAAAGAAACCTCAAGGTTTTGAGGTACACCTAAGAGAAACCCATGTATGCAGATTGAAGAAGGCCTTGTATGGACTCAAGCAAGCTCCAAGAGATTGTTGTAGAGCCTCTCATTATTCAGTGTAAGAAGGAGCTAGCCTCAGAATTTGATATGAAGGATCTTAGTCTCATGCACTACTACTTGGGACTAGAAGTATGGCAAAATCCTAGTGAAGTCCTCCTAGGAGAAGGGAAGTATGTTGTAAAGATCCTTAAGGAATTTGGGATGATGGATTGCAAATCCATGGAAATTCCCATGGTAGAAAATCTGAGGAAGTTGAAAGACTCTGATTCTGATCCAGTAGACTCATCCTTGTACCGACAGTTGATTGGCCCATTGATGTATTTGGTAAATACTAGGCCGGACATTTGCTTTGTTTTGAACATGTTGAGATAGTTCTAGGTGGAACCCAGACGTGAGTGTTGGATACATGAAAAGAATATCTTGAGATATCTTCATGCGATGATAACTTATGGTTTAATATATGCCTCAAGCAGTGAGGTACAGTTGCATGGATTTACTGATTCATATTGGGCAGGGAGGGCAGATGATAGAAATAAAACTTCTTGTATGTATTTCAATTTGAGATCTGCTATGACTTCATGGGATAGTAGGAAACAGAAGTCTGTCACACTCAACACTGCAGAAGTAGAGTATATTGCAGCTTATGATGCTTGTACAAAAGCAGTACAGCTTCGTAATCTAGTTTCTAGACGATTTGGTCAGTGTGTTGGTGGACAGACATTCTCCAGGCAGGAGAATGGTCTAGGCAGAACAAATTGTTAGTGGACTAACATTCTCCTTGTGAATAATGGTCCAAGTTGATAGATTGTTGACGTATCATGGATTGGTATTTTCCTATGGCACAGACTGTAGCCTAATTAGGAAAATAGTTCAAGACTGATATTCTCCTGAGGCACAGCTAGTGGCCCAATTAGGTTGAATAATCTTCCCCCTAAGGACATGATGTCCCGATTAGGGTGGTTGATATGGGACCAATATTTTCTAAGGCATATGGGTAGAGATTGATCTCTATGGTACATGTGACCCGATTAGAAAATAGTTAAAGACTGACATTCCTCTAGGAATGGTTTCTGTAGCCCATAACGTGGCTTTCAACATCTGGGAGGACTGACATTCTTCTAAGAAGTATGTCTAGATTAGAAGAATGGTCCTTACATCCCATTTTGGGGCTTTCATCATATGTTGGGATAGCTATTCTTCTAGGACGTATGTACAGATCAGAAGAATGGTCCTTGTATCACTTTGTTGAGTGGGTGACTTATGTGAGACTCTCTGTTGAGTGTGTTGAGTTCAGCATATGACTTATTAAGCATCATGCCCGATTAATCAAATGGAGTATGGCCTCGAGAGATGATACAGTGGAGATACCTCTCTTTGTTGAAAGGGAGGAGATGACTTCCTCGGTTGGAAGGGAGCTCTAATATGTGGCATCATGGACTTTTAGTGAGTTGTGGATCTGTATCATGCTAGTACAACTTAGAGATGGTCATAC
>CBVK0102559431.1:0-11506 GCA_900067695.1 Picea abies | reverse complement strand
AACATCTCCAATGGTGTTGTGCCACCACTTTGGCCTCTTCTTGGGATCCTCCTCATCTAAGTCAATGTTGTCACAATGACCTAGGTTACCTATACCTATGTCATCCAAATGTTGATTCAAGATGTCTACATCAAAAATTACCGATCTAGGAGACTCCTCATGCTCAAAATCTTCCCCCCTTTCAAGTTGAGCTCCTAGAAGTTTGACACCTAAATCCTTAGCCACAATCGGTTGCTCTCTAATTTTGATCTTTGGAAAAACTTGGAAAGGCCAAACTTCCTAATCAATTATGACATCTATGTTGAAGCTCAACTAATTAGTGTCAACATCAACCAATCAATAAGCTTTATGACTATCATTGTACCATGTGATCATCAATTTCTTGCTCTTAGGGTCTAGCTTGGTTCTTTTCTCATCTAGGATCCAAGAATAGGCAATAGAACCAAAGACCTCAAGATCATTGAATTTGGGCTTCCTCCCAGACCATGCTTCCTCTAGGGTCTTCTACTTCACCGCCATCATTGGAGATCTATTCAATAGATATGTTGTTGAGAACACTGCCTCAACCAAAAACCTGTTTCGAACACACCTATTCTCCATCATACACCTGGCCATCTATGTGATAGTGCAGTTCCACCTCTCAACCACTCCATTCTAATGTGGAGTGTAAGGTGTAGTGAACTATCTTTTTATCACATGTTTAGGACTAAAGTTATTCAAATCTTTGGAACATAATTCTCCACTATTATCAAACCTAAGATCGGTAATGTGACAACCTGACTCCTTTCTTACAAATGTTTGAAACTTTTTAAATTCATTGAACACTTCAGATTTCAGTTTCAGAAAATAGACACATTTTCTTACTATAGTCCTCAACAAAAAGAAGGAAATCCCTTGCACCAGTGATGGATGTCATGCTCATTGGTTGACAAACATCTGCATGAATTGGCTAAAGGACTCTCTATGCTCTCCAAGTTTGTCTTTCATCAAATGGTGCTTTGTGGTGCTTCTCTGCCTACCAAGCTCTGCACACACCCTAAATCTACTGTTCAATATCAAGAAGTCCATCTACCAAATTCTCTCAAGGAAACTATAAGAGAGGTAGGCCAAGTATAGGTACACTTACCACTCACACCAAAGTGTACTGATGTTTAATACACTATTTCCTTCCAATGCATGCTCCCTAGCCTCTCTAATGTCAACCAATCTGAACAGTCCATTATCCTCCACACCAAGATAAGATAAGATAAGTTAATTTTATTAATGTCCACAAAAGTAGGTTAAAGGGACTCCTGAGTACAATGATATCATTACAAAACAATAGTACCAAAAGGTCTCCTATAAAAGGCAAGATGTAGAAAGTAAAGTAGAGAAAAGGTCTCCTATAAAAGGCAAGATGTAGAAAGTAAAGTAGAGTAAGGTCATGTAGGGAGTCATATCTAAGCTAAGGCATGAGCAACCCTCGACTCCAAGCCCAAGAACCGCCTCTAGGGTGGAGATCTATAGGAGGAGAAGATCCAAGAAGAAGAACAACCAAAAGTAACAAGGTAGGTCTGTCATGGAATAGACCCATCTCTCCTAACATCTGAGGCCGAATGAAGAAAGGTCAATATTGTACAATGTCTAGAGGGAGAACAGGTGGGATGATTAGATCGTCGACTACACTGTTGTTTGGAAGAGATAGTTCATTGTTGAGGCTTAGGGGATCTCGTCTGTCTCCTAGGGCGGGATCTGATCTAGTCATGTCACGAAAATCGCATGGGACGGGAGAAAGTCCCATGGGTTCGCACTAATCTAGACTATGAAGTTGTCTCGATATCGATCAATCTCTTAGTGCCCCTTCATGTAGGTAGCATTGTGAAGGAAGTGATCTACTGGGTAGAGTCTGATCTAGTAGGAGGCTAAACAAAATGGACTCAGAGCCTAAGGGTCTCCTTACATGTATAAGGCTAAGCATCTCTGGTTGGAATATTTGAAGAAGCTAGTGAGTGTCTAAGTCCCCTTGAATAGCCAATGGAACCTCCCCCTAATCTCATAGTACATGGGGCAGTGGTAAATGAAGTGTTCCTCAATCTCGACCTCCTATAGATGGCATAGCGTGGTAAATGAAGTGTTCCTCAATCTCGACCTCCTATAGATGGCATAGCTAGAAGATCCTATTTGATTGATTGATCTAATGGTCAATCTCTACACGAAGTCTATGAGAGCCCACTATGAACTGGCCTAGGGAACACAAAGAGTGTGCACCAAATGGCGGAGTGTATATTATGGTCAACCGTCAAAAAATGAGCCCATCTCTAAACTCTAAGAAGTGCTCAATGTAGAAGGCCATCTTTGGGCATAGCTCACCCCGAGGGTTAACCCAAGTGATCTAGATAAACTGCAGGTAAATGTCCTCCTTGATGATCTTGTTCAACACTTGTCTGGTATGTAGGAGGTGGCCAAGTGCATCTAAGGAATATCTAAACAAAGGGAGACAGTCCACCTAAATGCCCACGGACTCTAAAATATCTAAAACCCCTGCAAACTAACATTGAGCCCGACCCGAAAGGCTAGAGAGGGCAATGGTCTTTGAAGAACAATAGGCCAAGTATGGGTATCGATCTTGCCCATTCACCAAGTCAGTGAAGCTCGGGACGATGCAGAAAAGAGACCATTCTAAACACTATCTCAAATCAAAAGTGTCAGACCCCAAACTCTGCCATGATGATTTGCTAAGGGACTATCTGCTTGTGTCTAATGATGCGCTGGAGGAGAAGGGTTTGGACTCTCTCAGTTGAGACCCAATCAACCTCAAGTAAAGAAGGCCCCCAAATCTCCGAGCCATAGAGAAAAGTGGGTCAGATAAGGGAGTCCATGAAGGAGATCTTGGATGAGATGTCCTGAAAATGGTGTCAGAAGCATTGTCTCTCGAGGAGGGCTAAAGATTTGTAGCCCTTGTTGATCAAAGGCTGGATGGTCAGTCGTAGACTAAAGCGGGGACCTAAGAATGGCACCTCCAAGTAAATGTAGGTGTTGGTAATCTCGATCTCTACCCCTCTGAATAAGAAATGAAGGTTCTAGGTCTTCTTCAACCCGTTGAAGATCATGACCTTAGTTTTACCCAGGTTGACCATCAACTACTGAAGGTTGTAGAAGAGAGATAAGGCATCCAACTGTCTTTGTGACCCCTCTAGAGAGGATGCTAGGAGGACCACGTCATCAACAAAGTGCAAGATGGATCTAGTTAGCAATAGTCTTCTTGGTCTCTTTGTCAACTATGTAGCATTTGTGATTTTTAAATTTGACATCTAGATGGGGGCAGTGCCTCATAATCTAACTAACTGAGAGTAGATTAAGTTCCATGCCTGGCACATAGTACACATCAAGAAAAATCAACATTTTCCCTCCAAAGGAAATATGCACATTTCCTTTGCCAACTATTGTGAACTCTTCCCCACCACCAAAAACCATTAAATCTTTAGAGGAACAAGCAGTGTACTTTCTAAACCAATCCTACTTGTTGGTGAAGTGTGATGATGCACCTAAAAATCTATGTACCAAGTAAATGACTTGAGTTGATCTACTTGACTCTTGGCCATGAATGCATAGAAGGACAACTCTTTTCTATGCTCTACAAGATGAGCCTTTTGCAGAGGCCCTGCCAAGTTGGTTTTCTAATCAGCAAACCTTTATCTACATGTTTCTTCATATGGCCCACCTTGCCACAATAGTGACATATGATGTTCTTCAAACTCTTGGTTGCATCTTCACCGCTATCTTCAGCTTTCTTCTTTGCCCACTTGCATGTTCCCTTGACATTTGTTGTAAAGACCTGTTCTGTACCCTCTGACTCACTATTACTACTGAACTATACCTTCTATCTATCATGCTATAAGAGCTTATTCTACAACTCATCAAGCTTTAGGTCAACATTCATAGAGGTGATCTTCGGGGTCTCAATAAAATGCTCATAAGCACGTGGTATGATTTTTTAATGAAATTACCACCATTTTCGAACCAATGGCCACAACTGTTCTCTAATGTCCTTGTCTGAAGTCTCATGCAAATCTCTCAAATGCTTCAAAATCCCTATTGAAGTCATCCCTATACTCAAATATGGCCAACACATGTTGCTTCCATGTATTGTTGTTCTTACTAGAGAATTTTTGGTTACTCCCAATATAATGTCGGGTAAAGATGTCATTGCTACAGATCAAATGTGTAGAAATGTATACTAAAACAAAGTAAAATGTTGAAAATACTTGCTCTTCCCTCCCTGAAATTGCAATGCTAGAGTTAAAACACTTGTATCTGAGCTCAAACACCTATAGCATCCACGTGTTTTGGCAAAACCCTTTTGGCCCTTTCATCTATTGCGTCGGTGATCGCTCAATCCATCTTTGAAGCTAGCAATCCCTAGGTCTTCACGCTCTCATAGACTCCATGGGTCTAAGACTATTGAAGTCACAAGAGTGAAAACCTTGTCTTTCGAAGCCCCAAGACTCTTAATACAGCATCATATTCCTAGATTCTTCTTAGCTCTGACACCATGTTAATTTTGTAGCTCAAAAGGTGTCTCAGCATGGGCCAAAGTGTCCTAGGCATGTTGATCAACATTAATTAATTACCCAGATCAACATTTTAATTTATCCTAAGTTTTTACTTAGAAAAAACATAAAAATCTTTTAACTGATTTGTATTGGCTTTTCACTCAGATTTCTAAAGTATTTGACTTTGGAAATTAATTTTCGCTTAAAGTAAATTTCTGGAGGCTTCTAGAAGATTCATGAGAAAAAGGGAAAGAGTGATAAAAGGAGGTTGAAGGTGAGGACACAAGACACATTGTCTTGAGCTGAAGAAGAGGGCATTGGCCGAGAAAGAGGAGGTCGATTTTGCAGTTGAGTGAGAGGAAGACTTAACTAGGCAAAAGAGGACCATACAGCAGCTAAGAGGGAGGTCGTACACGTTGTACATCAGCAGCGGCAGACAAGCAAAGTTGTAGGTCGTGCGCAGCAGAGGAAGAGGGTCGTATTGGGCTGTACAATGCACCAGTAGAGGGCCGAGTTTACTCAGGTCGTACAGGTTGATTTCTGGAGGTTGTACAGGGTTGATTTGAGCAAGGCGTACAGGCCGAACTTGCTGGGGAAAGCAGGTTGTACAGTTGGGCCATACAGCAGAAATGTGGTTGGACCATACATCCAGAAGGGAGCAAAAACTCTATAAGAATTTTCAGAATTTTCTATTGTAGCTTGTAATTCCTTTGAAGCCAATAAAGCCCCTTTTTCTTGGCTTTCCCCACACCGGGGTTTCCAGGGTAATTTATGGTGTTAGTGTTTTTATGTGCTTGGTTTCTTATGCCTCTATTGTACATTTAAAGTGAAGAAACTCGGATGTATTTTCTGTTGCATAGTTCAGATTTTTATTTCTGGTTAAAAGATAAATTTTTGGGTATAAACCTATTGGCAAATTAAATATGCATACTGGGTTTTAGAAATTAACATGGTATCAGAGCTCAACCTCTGAATACAACGTAGCCAAGTCGATTTCAGGTGAATCAAAGACAAAAATCAGCAAGGAGGTCAAATTGGCAAGGAGGGCATGGAGAGAGTGCATCGCACTGGTGCTGGAGGAACAAGGATTATGGGAGTTTGTTGAAGGAACAGCAGTACTACCAGTAGATCCAGCATAGCAACTAGCTCATCTCAAGAAGGATGTGAAGGCGAGAAGAATCATCATTGATGGAGTAAAAGACCACATCATTCCTCATCTGTCAAGAAAGAAGACAGCCAAGGATATGTGGAAAGCATTGACCAAATTGTACCAGTCAAATAACCTGAGTAGAAAGATGTTGCTCGGAGAGAAACTCGGGAGCACAAAGATGGCCAAGGGTGATTCTGTTGCAACCTATCTCACCAAGTTCACTCAGATCAGAGATGAGTTGGCAGCAGTTGGGGAAACCGTGGATGAGACTGAGCTGGGAGCAGTTGGGGAAANNNNCCACCTGTCGAAGTCCCAAAAATGGTCAAACACGACCAAGGTTCTCCAAAGCTTGGTCGAGGGCCAACAATGGCTAAGGAGCATAGAGATCTACATGTGGAGCTTGGTGACAACGCTAGGTATGCAGTGGAGGGCATTGGCACCATACAGTTCGAAATGGACTCGAGGAGTCTCATGGAGGTGAATGAAGTAATGTATGTACCAGGGTTGGAGAAGAAACTACTCTCAGTTTCAGCCATGCAGGACAGAGGACTAGAGATCAACTTCAAGGGAGGTGAAGTAGTTGTCAGGCCGAAAGGGGTTGATCCTAGCGTGAGGCGAGTCATAGGCAGCAAGGAGAGTAACCTGTACCTGTTGAGAGCTCAGTGAGTGAAATCCCTAGTGCATAGCAGTGACATCCAAAGTGAGATTTGGCACAAGAGGATGGGACGTCTTCATTACAGTGCTCTACCATTGTTACAGAAAATTGTCACTGGTTTTCCAGAGGCAGGATGGTGTATGTAAGGGATGTGCGCTTGGCAAGCATGCCAAGGTAGCATTCCCTAGCAGTGAAACCAAATCCAAGGGTGTGTTGGATTTGGTACCTTCCGACGTATGTGGTCCTATGTTAGTGGAATCTATCTCAAGGTGCAGCTAATTTGTGACATCCATAGATGATTATTCCAAGAGGACATGGATCTATTTCCTGAAGGTCAAGGATGAGGTCTTCAATCAGTTCCAAGAGTTTAAAGCTCTTGTGGAGAACCAAAATAGGAAGAAGATCAAGATTTTGAGATCAGACAATGGGGGCGAGTATACCTCCAATGAGTTTAAGGATTTCTGCAGGGAAGCAATGATCAAGAAGGAATTGACAGTGCCCTATAATCCACAGCAAAATGGAGTGGCAGAGAGGAAGAACAAGAGCATAGTCAAAGCAACGAAGGCAATGATCCATGACTAGGATTTGCCTATGATCTTGTGGGCGGAGGCTTGTAACACAGCAGTATACCTACAAAACAAGAGTCCTCACAGGGAATTGGAGGACAGGACTCCTGAGGAGGCTTTTATAGAAGTAAAATCGGAGGTGAGTCATCTGCGCATCTTCGGTAGTCCAGTTTATGTCCACATTCCTCCAGAGAAGAGGACTAAACGGGAGCCCTCATCAGAGAGGGGCATCTTTGTTGGATACAATGAAACTTCAAAGACCTACAGGATCTATATTCCAGGACAAAGGAAGATAGTTGTTAGGAGGGATGTTAGATTTGAGGAGAGTAGGACCTTTAGGAAGTCACATGGGTCAGATCCAACAGCGGTAGTGGATCGGGAGCTAGAGTCTCTGAAGGTTGAGCAGGGACCAGCATCACCAGCAATGGGGGCACAGCGTTCAGATCAAGAGGAGGAGCTAGAAGTTACTTCGAGCTCTACCAGGAGGGGGGCGAGATGGGCCGAACAGACCTTGAAGGATGCAAAGGAGCATGTGGAGGCTCCTAGTAGGACCTTCAAGGAGAGTAGACCACTTGTTAGATTTTATAGTAATCTGGCCTTGATGAGCAGCATTATTGAGTTAGAGCCTTCTATTTATGAGGAGGCAGTCAACCAGCAGGTTTGGAGGGACGCCATGATGGAAGAGTATAGTTCCATCATGAGGAATGATGTCTAAGACATGGTACCGAGGCCTGAGGGGAAGTCAATGGTTACTTCTCGTTGGATCTATAAGATCAAGCATGCAGCAGATGGCAGTGTTGAGAAGTAAAAGTGAGGTTCGTGGTGAGAGGGTTCTCCTAGCAGGAGGGAGTAGACTATGAGGAGACATTTGCTCATGTCGCTAGTTATGCATCTATAAGGGTAGTTATTTCCATTGCTTCAAAGATGGAGTGGAGGATACATCAAACGGATGTAAAGATTGCCATCCTCAATGGGGTGATTGAGGAAGAGGTGTAAATTGAGCAGCCTCAAGGCTTTGAGGTGTATGGGAGGGAGTCCCATGTATGCAGGTTGAAGAAGGCCTTATATGGACTTAAGCAGTCACCTCGTGCGTGGTACTCAAGGATTGATGGGTACCTTCTTAGATTAGGCTTCATCAAGAGTGGGGTGGACTCAAACTTGTACTATGTACTTGTTGTTGAGGGTGAGCCGCTCATCTTGGTGTTTTATGTAGATGATCTCTTTCTTACAGGATCAAAGAGGCTCATTAGGATGTGCAAGGAGGACCTTGCTTTGGAGTTTGAGATGAAGGACACTGGTCTGATGCACTACTTCTTAAGATTGGAGGTGTGGCAACAGCCAGGAGAGATTTTCCTTGGGTAGGGAAAGTATGCAGATGAGATTTTGAGGAGATTCAGGATGGAGGATTTCAGGCCTATGTCTACACCTATGATCACCAACTTGAAGAAGTTGAGTGCTTTTGAGGGTGAGCCGGTGGATCCCACTTTGTACAAGCAGTTGATCGAGTCCTTGATGTATCTAGTCAACACAAGGTCGGATATTTGTTTTGTTGTGAACACACTTAGCCAGTTCATGGTGGAGACAAGGAGGGTTCATTAGGTGGCAGCAAAACATGTGCTCAGATATCTTCATGGTACATTAGGATATGGACTGAGATATGTTAGAGTTGGTGGAGTGGAGTTACAGGGCTATATAAAATCAAACTAGGCAGGGAGTGCAGTGGATAGAAAAAGTACATCTAGATGTTGTTTCAGCTTAGGATCAGCTATGATCTCGTGCTATAGCAGGAAGCTGCACTCGGTGGCACTTAGCTCAGCAAAGGCCTAGTACATGGTAGCGAGTCTGGCGAGTTGTGAGGCCATATGGCTTCGCAAGATGCTCTCAAGTTTATTTGGTCTTGAGATGGGGCCCAATGTGATTCACTGTGACAATCAGAGTTGCATCAAGCTCTTTGAGAATCCAGTGTTTCATGACAGATCCAAACACGTAGAGATCATGTTTCACTTCATCAGGGACTCTGTGCAAAAAGGGACAATGAACCTACAGTATCTGCCTGCAGTGAACATGTGATAGACATTCTCACGAAGTCCTTGATGAAAGGCAAGTTTGTCTTCTTCAGAGACAAGTTGGGGGTGGTGCAGAACACCTTCTTTGCTAAGAGGGAGTGTTAATTTTGTAGCATAGAAGGTGTCCCAACATGGGCCTAAGTGTCCTAGGCATGCTGATGAACATTAATTAATTACCCAGATCAGCATTTTGATTCATCGTAAGTTTTGACTTAGGAAAAGCATAAAAATCATTTAAATGATTTGTATTGGCTTTTCACTCATATTTCTAATGTATTTGACTTTGGAAATTAATTTTTACTTAAAGTGAATATTTTGAGGCTTCTAGAAGATTCATGAGAAAAAGGGAAAGAGTGATAAAAGGAGGTTGAGGGTGAGGACACAAGACACATTGTCTTGAGCTAAAGAAGAGAGCGTTGGTTGAGGAAGAGGAGGTCGATTTTGCAGCTAAGTGAGAGAGACACTTAGTTGGGCAAAAGAGAACCGTACAGTAGCTAAGAGGGAGATCGCACAGGTCATACATCAGCAGCAGCAGGCGGGCCTTGTTGCAGGGCGTATGCAGCAGAGGAAGAGGGCCGTATAGGGTCGTACAGCGCACCAACAAAGCGCCGAGTTTACTCAAGTCATCCAGGCCAATTTATGGAGGCCGTACAGGGTCGATTTGAGCAGGTCGTACAAGACGAACTTGTTGGGCAAAGCAGGTTGCGCAGTTGAGCCGTACAACAGAAATTTGGCTGGACCGTAAAGCCAGAAGGTGTAGCATCCCTACGTACTGTTTTTACAATTTACCTCATTGTTGTAGCAAATGTATAGGTGCTTCTGAGTGTTGACTTTCATCAAACACTTAGGTTGTAGGTGTCTTCTCACTGTTAAAACCTCCAATTTATTGTTGTGGTATTTTCATTTGCTTTATAAAGTGTTATGAGGGGATTCATATGATTTAAGTGTACCCAAAAACTTTTTTTAATACAACAAAGATATACACAGCAAGCATAGAAAAACCCACAACACACACAGCTGATATAATTGAGAAAATACAACAGAGATCTTTACCAACGTATAACTGAGCCATTATACTAGAAATAACTCACAAATTTGCTTGATACATTTCAAATGATAGCCCTTATTTGTTGGAAGAGTAATAATGCTAAAAGATTGCCCTCCAATGGCACTTCTGTTGCTACAAATATAGTCATCCCACAAAGATAAATCACCTTTTATTTCCAGAACTCGACCTGATAGGAATAACTCAGTCCCAGCAGTGAAATATGGTCTTTTTCTGCAAGAGAAGCAACCTGTGTGCAAAAGAACTTAGATCTGTTGTCAAAAGTCAGCCTTGGCAGATGAGATCGGCCTCCTAGTCACAGAACTGCGCCCAGCTTACATGAAATAGTCCAGTATGAAGAGCCCGCAATTTTCTTTGGAGAACTCAGCTTCCCAGAACCCTGAACTCGTCCCACTAAGGTAATCTCAACCCAAAATAAAGGGTATGGCCCAGCATATAGAGAGCTTCAACCTCCTCAAAGCAATTCGACCACTGCAAACCAAACTCGGCCTCAATGATGAAATTCAGCCACCACAATGAAAGAACACAGCCACTAACACAAAAATCTCAGCAACGAGAAGATAAACTCTGCTGCAAATGAAGCACAATGAAGAAATATGTATGATCTCCTCCCTTCGACCAGCTACGGTGGATTGTCTCACCACCAAAACCATTCTTCCAATCTCTCTAGGGTTTTCATCCCAAAGACCCAAAGCCACAAGAGGTCTCTCAATTTGATTTTAGAAAATAACAAGTGCATAATAAGAGAGGGCGCCCCTCATTCTCCTTTTATTCTCTCGTTGACCCTTTTGCGACCTTTTTACCCTTTTAATAAGTTAAAGTAACTTTATTAATTCAATAATCCTAAGTCACCAGACACGTGGACATGGGACACGAAGGACACGGAAATACGAGTGTCGGACACGGGCACGGCGACCCCCGGAAACACGACACGGAGGACACGTTGAATATATATTAAAAAAAAAATATATATATATATATATATATATATTAAATTATGAATTACACATAAAAAATGAAATCCAGTGTTTCATGACAGGTCCAAGCATATTGAGATCAGATACCACTTTAATAGAGACAGTGTCCAGAGAGGTGTTGTAAGATTACAGTACATGTCCACAGAGGAGCATGTCGCAGATATTCTCACCAAGCCTCTAGTGAAGGGGAAGCTTGTGTTTTGCAAGGACAAGCTGGGGGTGGTAGAGAATCCATTTCTTGTTAGGCGGGAGTGTTGATTATTGTAGCCACGGAAGGTCTTCTACATTGGCTTTGTGTCTTAGCATGTAGAAGATGGTTGATTGCCTCTTTAGATGCTTGCTTGAGAGGAGTAAGTGACTTTATAAATTCTTTCTTAAGTTTAACTTGGGAAAAGTACAATAATTAACTTAATTAATTATTGTGAACTATTAAGCTAATTTTCTAAGGATAAATAATTAAATTATTTAAGTGACTTAGATTTAATCTCCACCCT
>CBVK0102559418.1:0-10386 GCA_900067695.1 Picea abies | reverse complement strand
GAGAAGTCTGAAACAGATTCCCCCTCTTTCCTCTTAAGTGACCCAAATTCTATAATATAATAAAGAAAAACTTTTTTATCTCCCCTATGCCTCATGAATAAATCATCCAGAGCTTCAATCCCAACAATAGATCTAGGAGTTAATCCCTTAAACCATTTCCTAGCCTCACCATCAAGGCTCTGTACAAAAACTCTCATCCACACATCTTCATTTTCAATGTTATGATTTTCTGCATAACTATAAAAAGCTGAAAGGTGTTCTTCTGCAGTAATGTCTTCCTCCCCTATGAACTTGGGCATGTACTTGAGGTAGTCTCCAGCTGGGAGAGCATTCATAGGTTGAGGTAAAACAAGAGGGGCATACATGGCAGCCACTATGACATCCATCATGTTTCTAGGAAGATTAACGCCTAATATTGGGATGCGAACTATAGGAGAACCAGGGGGAGATGGAGTTTGGACAGGTACGAGTGCAATTGTGTTCCTAGGGGAAAGGGAAAACAATTGAGTGTTGGAGGATGATGGTATAGGGTTCAAAGGAAAAGAAGCTTCCCCTTCTTTAGTTACAACAACTTTGATAGGAGGAGGAGTAGAAAAACCCAAAGTGTTCCTAGGGGAAAGGGGAAATGGTTGAGTGTTGGAGGAGGATGGTATAGAGTTCAAGGGAAAATAAGTTTACCCCTCTTTAGTTACAACAACTTTGATAGGAGGAGGAGTAGAAAAACCCAAAGTGGGACAATATTCTAAGCTCCTTGGTCTAAACCACTTTAAAATATAAGGGGAAACAAGGGTTTCAAAACTTTCTTCTTCCAATTGAGGACTAAAAGGAGAGAATTAAACATGGAATCTTTCAAAATCCAAAATTCTGGAAGCTCTAGTAGATGGTATAAAAGGATAATTCGATACAACTACTGAAGTTTTAAAGCAAAGGTCGTGTAAATTACCAGAATCACGTGGTATAATAGCTGAAAGTCCTTCTTGAGAGGTCTTTCCTTTCTTGATAATATTCTCTGGGTCAACTTAAGGTGTTGCCAAAGGTAGCTGTGGAGTTGACCTCATGTGTCTGCCTTTAGGAGCCACAACTAAAACAATGGAGTCACCAGGTGCAAGCTGCAATCTTCAAGGTACTGATTTCTGATGCACCTTCAGAATCATAATTTTTTTGTCGTTCAATCCCATGGAAATGTCTTCAATTCATTCCTCGACAATGGTGCCATGAATGTTAGCACTGAGAGTCACCCTTAGATTGCAGGAGGATAAACCCAACACCCATCAAAATGTTTGTGGAGGTAGGTTTATGATTGGAGGTCAAATGGATAAATCTTAGCATAAGAATGTTTAAACATAGAAAACTGGGCTAGCAATGCATAAGAAAATTAGGTTCTCATTAACTTCATTCAATGGTTTAAGGCTAAATGTGAGAAGGAGCAAGAATTAGTGAGGAAAGTGGACAAGTCTTCCATGAGCATCTAGCCTTCAAGCAACTTAGTGCAGAAAAACTTAGGCACAAGAGCACTCTTGAACTTAAGTTTAAGATACTGAAATATATCACAACAATATTATAATCAAACCTTCATTACAATACCACTACAACATCTCGTCTAGATCATCCATGCACGAGTATTTCAATGTGAGAGGAAATAGGACAGTGAAATAAAATACTGAAACAAATCATAACAACATTATAATCAAACCTCCATTACAATACAACTACAACATCTCGTCTGGATCATCCATGCACAAGTGTTTCATCACAAGAGGAAACAATATGATGAAATAAACCGACTTCTATTAATGAGAAAGTCTCAGGTCTCATACATAACCAGAGAACAACTCTGCTATCAAACTATTTAATCAAACCTCCATTACAATACAACTACAACATCTCGTCTGGATCATCCATGCACAAGTGTTTCAGCACAAGAGGAAATAAGATGATGAAAGAAACCGACTTCTATTAATGAGAAAGTCTCAGGTCTCATACATAACCAAATAACAACTCTGCTATCAAACCATTACAAATAGGGAGCTCTGCTCAACCATCGACCCTAACATATTCTTCCACTAATCTATGTATACTTAGATCGGTGGAAAACTGTTAGGAATGCGATCTGACCATCTTGTCCATGACTCTTCCATCTATGTATCCTTCTGTCAGACGAAAGCTCATATCAACATGGGCCTGCAGGAAAAAACCATCCCTTGTGGTACCTCGGGCTGAGAGTTGTGTCTCCATGGCCAGACCCTCCATGCTTTCATTTATGGAGTGAGCCGACGTTTCAACTACCAGTCCTTGTTCATTAATTGATTTCTCCTCAGGATCAGGATGAAGCTTGACGACTAGGGGGCGACCATGTGATGCTATTGGATTTGGCGCTGAATGAGCATGTGATTTCAAGGCCGTCGAAATTGGTTTGGACCCACACCACTTTTGGGCCCGAAACTCACAACCTTTCGCCACATAGCTCTCCCAAAATACCATGGTTTAGCTTTTGGCCCACTCAAGGATTTTAACGCCTGATCATGTTGCGGCCTCAAAATGAAGCGTGGTCGTTGATCTAGTCACGATCTTTGATCTGGGCACACCTACTATTTTAGCACCCCCGCTAAAGCTTATCTTCCTACCAACTATAACGTCCTTCAAACCGCACTTAGAGATAGCGCTAAATTGAACTACACATGGGATCTCTACTGTTAAAAACTGCACCCGCCTGCTTGCCAGTGCTCATGGCTATCACTTACGACCCTTGACAACTTCATGTAATAACACATGAAAATATATGTATTGCTTTCACTATATAAATTTTGAATTTCTTTGCAACTCTCATGGCTACAAATGTTGAAGTCAACTAAAATATCATTATAGTTGTTTCTATTTTAGTTATGCAGAAGTTGGTGTGAAGGTATAATTATGTCCTAATATACAATCAAGTTTTGATTGTAGTATAGGTTCAAGGTATAATTATGCCCTAATATACTCAAGTTTTGATTGTAGTATAGGTTCATTATAGTGCCTCATTCACATTATCTCGACCTCAAATGTTAGCATATGAAACTCAACTTCCCATATGTCTTCTTAGGTCCTTGTTCAATTTTAGTTGTATATTTAACAATCTCTTCTATCCTCATATTTATTTGTCTCCTTCTCAAGCCAACTCATATTATAAATTTTTTCCTCTTTTAGGAGTTTCTTTAGGTACTCCTTTTCTCCTTCTGCACTTCTTGTTTCTTATGACCCCTAAAACAATTCCGTACCCCACAACCACTCCATGTAATGCAATTTTTTAGCTAATTTCAATGCCTTTTTTTAGTTTATTAATTTTCATGCCAATCGATTAGGGAAGCACACGGGAAGAACAAGCTCTAGTAGGGTTTTTGTCACCACCAAAATTATTCATCATACCTGTAACTTTGTGAATGGTGATGGCTGTAGGAGGGGGCTCTTCTCCCTCCTACATTAGGGATCTCATCGAAGGTAACCACAAAGGAGAGACACGACACAATCCTAATCATCCTAGTAAGTCAGAAAATAAGAAAAGAACCAACCGTAATACGCCAAAGTCTAGGAATCAGAGAGCGTCAAACGTATCAGAAGGAGCAGAAGGAGCATAGATAGATAATAACATTGAATCTAAAACCATATATCTGATAGTGCAACTGAACAAAACTAGTCAGAGAACAATAAAATGCATACCTAAATCAGACGAAGTACCATAATACAAAATCACATCCAACAAAATAGGACAATACATACAGAAAATGCAAGACTATACAGTGATTGGAAAGTTTATGGGTATTTGTCCCTTGAAGAAATCTCTTGAATGGTGTATTTAGACTCGCTAAATTTTATGGGTATTTGTCCCTCGAAGAAAGCTCTTGAATGGTGGATTCAGACTCACTAGAAGCCTAAAGGAGAAATTGAACTTAAATTAGGCTCTAAAGGATTTTTCACAACAATATTTATCAGTTTAGAAGACATAGAGTGAGTTTTTTAAAACAACCCCTACTTATTCAACTTAGTTGGTCTCTTCCTTCATAACAATTCAACCCAAAGAAGGAGGACTTCACTGTTGCCCCAGTTGGGATCGGACTCTACTCCCTACCACTTGAATACTAGGAAGAGGAGATTATGGAAGGTATAGGCAATGTGCTTGGCTCCTTCTCTAAAGTCCTAGAAGTAACTAAGAAAGGTAGATATACCTCCTATGAAATAATTTACACCTACGTTAATGTCTCCCAAGCGTTTCCTGACTCCATCTATCTTCATTATCAAGATAATGAATGGATGCAGTCCCTTGATTATGAGCATATACCGTTCAGATGTCACACATGCCATGATAATGGGAATTTGTTTAGATAATTCCCTCTCAACAAATATCAAGCAAATGTGAAGGCCAATATTACCAAATATGTGGAAGGATTCTAAGTAGTGAACACCAGAATATGCAACACCAAAAAATATACAACCCCGAACAACCAAACCAACATCGTGACTAGAAGGCAATTTGAAACACTTCAAGCCTATCAAGAAGATCCTCGGAAAGATATCATTCCAATATAAGAGGATACAACAATACAAAAAGACCTGCAAAGTTAGGATGCCAACTAGGAGGAACAAACCAAACACAAGAAAAATAATGGAGCACCGGTAAAAGAAGCCCTTGTGAGAAGCAAAGAAAGGCACTCGACAAAAGAAAAAGGTAAGCCATCCTCATCTTCCACTGTTCTTGGTACCAAAACTCATGCCTCAAAAGATCTTGTCAAATAGACCAAGGAAGAAAATAAAAGATGTAGAAGAACAAACAAACAACTTGTTATAACCCTAAATTTCTCTACACATGCATACATGGCCTTGGCCCTCTTACTTGCATTTTCTGCCAAAGCACTGCTGAGTAGCTCTTCTTAAAAAACCAATTTTTAGAATATGTACGCGCTAGGCACCATTACTTCTCATGTACATATGCTTGCTGCATCACTACAACTCGCATACATATGCATGTTGTACCATTATTGTTCGCCCATACTTGCAAAAGTTGCAAAAAATAAAAAGTTGCAAGGAATTCATTGAAATTGACAGGCTATTGGTAGTTTCCCAACTAATCCACTTGCTATAGCCCATCATCCAACCGAATAACCATCCTTTTGGCATATAAAAGGAGGTGTTGGGGTCTCATTTCACATATAAGCATAAGAACAGTGAAACTCTGCTTGATTTCACTTCCCCTCCTTGCCCAAGATATTGCTGCCTTTTGTGAGAAATTGCCTCAAAATTCCCTCATTATCCCCTTCTTCCTCCATTTAACCCATTCACTTCCCCATAAGAGATTAGAATGTTGAGAGGAGAAGTTCATACAAGGTGCACTTGGAGCTTGGTGAAGGTGTTGGGGTCTCATTTCACATATAAGCATAAGAACAGTGAAATTCTGCTTGATTTCACTTCCCCTCCTTGCCCAAGATATTGCTGCCTTTTGTGAGAAATTGCCTCAAAATTCCCTCATTATCCCCTTCTTCCTCCATTTAACCCATTCACTTCCCCATAAGAGATTAGAATGTTGAGAGGAGAAGTTCATACAAGGTGCACTTGGAGCTTGGTGAAGAGGAGCTCGGACCAGGTTCGTGGAATGATAGCTAACTTAGATTGTAAAGGTATAATATTCATGTTATGAATAAAATAATTACATTTTCCTATCCCAAATGATGGTGTCTTGAATACTTTTATTGATTTATGCTTGACATTCTAACATCTAAGCCTAACTTGTATATGTAATAACATGCTTGTAGTTCTCTATTTGTCAATCTTTGGATGCAGGTCAGCCCTGGGAGGAGGCGTGCAATCAGTGGAACTTCCAAGCGCAAGGAGGGTATCACTAGACGTGGGATTAGAGGTATAGTTACATGATCTCCTTTTTCTTTGCTTTCTTTATATTAGTTTTGGTTTTTTTGGGGTAGTATAGAGAATTAATTAACTTTTAGAGGGTTAATCGATCTGCCTACATTCTGAACCCTGGTGTAGTTAAAGGGGGGTTTTCCCCTCTAGCACAACTTCTACAAGAATTAGGAGAAATGATGATCAACTCCGACATAATTACCCCGATGACTTATTCGTTCCCTCTCAACCCCCACTGTTCCCCATGAAAATTCTCTCTTGGAATATTCGAGGCCTTAATGGAAAATCCAAACACAAAATGATGAAAAAACTCATTTTAAAAGAAAGACCCACTATGATCCTCACCCAATAAACTAAGTGCCCCAACACTCTCCTCAATACTCTAGCACTCAAAATTTGGAAACACTCTCAAGTTATAGAAATTGATGCTCAAAGAGAAATAGGGGGCCTCACCATCCTATCAAACCATGCAGAAGTAAGCTTGACCTCCTTCTTCTCCACTGCTCGAACGTTGTCATCCCACTTTAATATTATTGGAACAACTTCCTCAGGTTTTGTCTCTAATGTGTATGTCCCACCCTTTGCCCTAACCAAATACCTCTTTCTCAATTCTCTTAAATCCCTCAAGTCCATCATAGGAGATAATCATTGGATCATTGGAGGGGACTTCAACATTATTACCTCCTTAGATGAAAATTGAGGAGGCATAACAAGGTTAGATCAAGTCTCCTTCAAACTCAAGGATATTATCCCCAGACTCAAATTAATTGATTTTTCCTCCTCAAATGGAGTTCACATTTGGAATAACTGGTGCAAAGGAAATAATCAAGTGGCTTCAAAACTTGACAGATTTATTGTCTCATACTCACTACCCCTAATTGACCTTTACTTGAACTCCTCCATCCTTCCTCACTGAGGCTTATATCACTGGCCAATCCAGCTAGACCTCATCATTTATGATATTCCTAAGCTCTGACCTTTCTGTTTTGAATCTTTTTGGCTCTCTCATCCCTCCTTCTTAGAGATTATTTATTGTTGGTGGCAAGAAAAATAAAATATGCAAGGCATTCCAATGTATCTTTTTCAGCAACGACTGAAGTATATCAAATCTAAACTAAGAAAATAGAACAAAGAAACTTTTGGAAACATTTCCAAAGAAAATAAAAATTGGAAGAAAAAATGGAGCAACTACAACAACAAATTATTGAGAACAGAAGTATAGAATGCATGGAATCATAGGAAATAGAGCTTTAGATTCAATTAGACATAAGAGACAAACAAGAAGAAAATCTCCAGAGACAAAAATCTAGATTTCATTGGCTTAAACAAGGGGACATAAACACAACATTCTTCTACAGATATACCATTAATAGAAGACAACAAAACCACATCAATTCTATTAAAACAACATAGGGAAATTAGCTAGCTGAGCATGGAAATATTGAACAAGAACTAGTCAGATACTTCACCAACTTGCTGACAGAACCACAACAGGACAGAGGGGAGGCCATCAACAAAATAATCAACAACATTCCAAAATTGGTATCCCAAGATCAAAATGACACTCTTGTAAGACCAACCACCTTAGAATAAGTAGAGCAAGCAATTATGGAAATGCCTAAATAAAAATCCCTAGGGATAGATGGTTTAATAACAAAGTTCTTCCAGACTTGTTGGCCAATTATTAAGTATGCCATTCTAGAATTGGGTGAATATTCTCATCGCTTCTCTAAGGTTCTTCCAGCGCTCAATGCCTCCTTTTTAGCCCTTATTCCAAAAGAATATAAAGCATATTACCCCAACAAATTTTGGCCTATTTCCCTATGCAATGTTATCTACAAGATTATTACTAAAGTCATAGCCAATAGACTTAAGCCCATCCTTCCGTAACTCATCTCACAGGAACAAACATGCTACATAGAAGGAAGACAAATCTTGAATGGAATTATACTAGCCCATGAAATGATTCATTCCCTAAAAACCTCTAAATCTGTTTGAATGTTAATAAAGTTGGATATGTCAAAAGATTTTGACAAGTTAAGTTGACATTACACCCACCATACTATCATTACCTTTGGCTTCTCCCCCACTTGGGTTTCTTGGATCATGCCCCTCACTTCCTTTGCCTTTTTTTTCTATTATAATTAATGACTCCTCTTCCTCTACTTTCTCTCCCTCCCAAGGCATTAGGCAGGGTGATCCTCTCTCTCCATTCCTTTTCATTCTAATGGCATAAAGTCTAGGAAGAGCCCTAAAATCAACTATCTCTCAACACAAGATCTTGGGTCTTCGCCTTTATAGAGAAGACATGTCGGTTTCTCACCAATAATTTGTATATGATACAATGCTCATGAACATCTCGACTGTTAAGGAAGAACATACAATCAAACAAGTGTTAGAGGACTTCATGGAAGATTCGGGTACTGGAATCAATCAAAGTAAGTCTCAAATATTTTTCTTTAATACCAACATTTCCATCCAAAATAAAATTTCTATAATTATAGGCTTTCAAAGAAGTTCTTTTCCTTCTAAATTTCTTGGTGCTCTAACAACTAATTCTCTAAGAAATGCCAAAATGGAAAATAGGCTAGCCAACTAGAAATTTCGCTCCCTAAATCTTCCTAGTCGTCTTGTCCTTTTAAAATATGTTCTTCAGGCCATGCTTCTTTATCTATTCTTAACCTTGACAGACCCTAAGTCCATCATTAAGGTAATGAGAAACCTCCAGAGATCCTTCCTTTGGGGGGGAGGATAAAATAAAATAAAATGGGCTCTGGTTAGTCGGGAGAAGGTCTATCAACCCAAGTTAGTCGAAGGACTAGGCCTGCAGGATCCATAAACTTTAAGTGAAATCCTAGGAGTGAAGACCCAATAGACATGGCTTCAAAGAAAAAATGATCTATGGGGAAATATTTGGAAAAGCAAGTACAACCCTTTATCAAAGCACCAAAAACTCATAAGACTGGAAGGCAAGATAAAAGGCTCCAATATATGTAACTCAACTTGGCTCAACAAAAACATCATACAACAACATTGCTTCTGGGAGATGGGCAATGGAAGGCATACTTTGTTTTGGGATGATGCCTAGCAACAATCTCCGACCTGGGGAAAAAAGGATAATCTCAAATCACTCAGACATCACCTAACAACTCAAGGACAAATTTGGATATGGAAATACTGGGGGAAGCAGTCTCCAGATGGGACATGGAGAAGATGGATTCCCAAAATACCAGGAATACAACTAGATTATCAAAACCAGTGAGAAGAAGTATGGGCAGAGCTCCAGAATAGAAAAATTACTTGTCACGAAGGACCAAACAAAATTCGGTGGGGGCACACCTCTAAAGGTAGCTTCACCATAAAAGAGGCATACAAATTAATCACCTCTAAGAAAAATCCTCCTCCTAACCATTCATGCAACATATTTGGAAACCAAATCTCTCGCCAAAAAGTCTCAACATTCCATTGGCTCCTAGTAAAATTAAATTTTTAACTTGGGAAAATCTTCAAAAAAGAGGCTTTATAGGTCCAACCATATGTCCCATATGCTAGGAAGAAGGAGAAACAACAAAACACCTTCTCAATAATTGTCTGTTTGCTTCATCCCTATGGGACAAAAGTGTAACACTCTTCAAGAAAATAGGTTGAGACAGAATCAACGATATGTTCTACCATGAATCAATGGAATTCAAAGGATTCTCCAATCCCATCTTATCTCGAGCCTGTAAACCATTACCAGGTTTCTTTTTCTAGGGGGTTTGGAAGGGAACAAAACTACATAATATTTAAAGGTGTCAACACAAACTCTAACCACATCTGGCATCAAATTGAAAATAATATCAAAGAAATAGTTTTAACAACAGACTGGTTAGAGCAAGAGTGGAATTGTTCCCCTTAGGAAGCCATCATTTTGAACTCCTTAGGTTTACATAAAAATTTGCAACTCCTATCCAACAAAACATCTACATATCTCTTATCTTGTCGCTTGGTATGGTCTCCTTCACCTGAAGGATTCATTAAATTAAATTTTGATAGAGCATCTAAAGGGAATCCAGTATTGGCAGGGCTGACATGTGTCTTCAGGGACCACAAAGGAAGCATACTCATAGTCTATTAAAAAAGCATGGGAATCACTACAAACGATGAAGTGAAACTCAGGGACTTAACCCAAGGACTAACCATTGCCACCAGGGAAGGCTTTGGAAAACTAATCGCTGAAGGATATTATCTCATCATCATTCACACTTTGGGGAAATTGCTTCATGGTTTTGCTATCAAGAATATTTCATCATGTTGGTGCATGGAAGGTGACGCAGGAGCATCTCTCCACGTTAGCCAGCCAGCCAGCCAGCCACATCAACGGTTTCAAATCGCGTGCTGAAGAGAGGCGCAGCCCTCATTTTCAAATTGAATTTGAATGAATGTAATTAAATGTTTTAGGCTATTGAACCATGAGTCTGTGCTATGCGCACAGGCTGTAGAGTAGGTAGGCCTTTAATA
>CBVK0102559372.1:0-17381 GCA_900067695.1 Picea abies | reverse complement strand
GAGAGGTCTCTTGGGTGTGCGAGATATTTTGTCCTCAAGAGAAACAAGCTCGAGACCCAACTCTTTATACTTTGACCTCGTTGGGGACATGCATTAAGACAACAATGAGCAGACCACTCTGATACCATTGATCCGAATTTTATGAGAAGAACGAAATGACTACAGATTATTACTAGATGCTTAACACAAAATAACATAGATATAGTTAAAATGGTTTTCTATTCAGTAAGGAAATAAGATGAAACTGTAAAATGCTGCGGAAAACAAGCTTGTTGGAATGGTGGCGGCTTATCTGTGAGAAGAGATGTGACGGCTACGCTCATTCGCAAGAATATGATTACAATGAGGCTCTCAAGGCCTTTTTTACAATAAATAGGAGTTTAAAAAACCCTAAACATCCAAAAACCTAACCCTAGGAGATGAAGCACTAAAAGTCATGTGGGCCCCATTTGGGTAAGTTAGTACATCAATTTCCGAGGGTCGTAACTTTTGCATACGATTTCTGTTTTAGGCGTATGATATCCCATTGGAAAGATCTATCTGAGGAATACAATATTTGCACAAAATTTCATATTTTGCAACCGCAACATACCCCAAAAAACATCGTTTAGGGCCTCAAAATGGCTCTGAAAGTTTAGGACCCGAAAAATTGCTAAAAATAGTAAATTATCAAAATTGTTAGAAAGTTGTTTTGAGCCACCTGGAAAAGGTGGGTGGCCATCGATATCCACCTCGATCATTTGCAAACAACTCTTCTGTTGCGATCTTGGACACCTTCAATGCTCCACCTCAAACACTATGTTCGAGAGCTTTGCCATAAACAAATGAAGCCATCGAAGTAAGATTGACCCAAGCACATCTCCAAGAACCTTCTATGGATTCTTTGTTCTCTAATTTGACAAAAACATTTCCTTGACCAAATCCAATCACACAAGCCAAGTAAGCATTCACCGCTCACCTTCAACCGATTTTTAATGGAGTTACAACTAGCCTTTAAGCATGCTTCACTACATGAAATATCATGGACAACAAAACACGGGAAACAAACATGAACCTGAAAAACCCACCCCCTATCACCTAAGTCTACATCTAGACTTTAATGGCGGGATACTAGGGGTACTCATGCCTAAATGAGATCTTACAACCATATGCCTAATTACATGCAAAATTAAATTTACAACTCCAAAGAAAAATAAAGGTTCACACGATAATTTTTACCATTACCGTCACAATGATTGCTTCTAGTTACCCAACACTTCTCTTGTGCATTACTTGACCACCATGCTCCATAGTGTGAAACCTTTGTTGATTAGAGGCATACCCAATTCAAGGAACCCACTCAATCCACCTCAATGCCAATGAGGTTCTCGCTTACAACTTATACACGCCCTCCAACATATGCTCTGGACGTGACATATTGGCGCCACACTGAATACATGCATGACCCTACTATTCAGGCCCTTAATTCCCATGTAGTCCAGGTCACGTTGTCGCACCGATGACTTCAACCAGTCCAAGGTTATGGCCGAGACATCATCGCCATGATGCTCACCTTTGGATTTTGCAGGCCGCTCTTCCAATGCTCCATTTACCATCGCTTGACGGTGAACATTGTTTCACATGATAAATGGCAGCCCTTCATATCAAGTTCACGTCTCAACCAATGAGACCTCGAAGCAAACTATTATTGTTTGCACAGGGATCAACCGAAATCCGCTAATCAATCATTAAATTCCACAATATTTAAATAAAAGAGAATTCTTAATACAAACATTTAATAAAAAAACATTTATACCATAGGCATCATGTGCTATGACTACTCATATACGACGGCTCTAGTTTCGACAATAGACCGGCGGCTCCGTCATCAACCTTTAATGACAACTTTCCTTGTAGGGCAAATCCATGAATCTCTCTCATGTTGTTGTCACTTTCCTTAGCGTCCTCTCTACGCTTTTATTATTTCCTCCAGTCCCAGCCTTCCTAGTTCGCCTCCTCCGGTGGTTCATATTCTCATAAGAAAAATGACCGCCAATATTCACCCAGACACCCGAGAACTGGTAGGGTGTGTTGTGATCGATGATAAGTTCTGCAAGGACTTTTCCTTGCCATTAATGGTTTGGAAGAAATATCTTGTGTTCAACCGCAACGGCTTCACTGTGTATGATTCGAACGAAAACCTAATCTTCACAGTGGACAACTATTGCTCCAATCCCAAGAACGAAGTCTTTCTCATGGACGTTGCAGGACTGGCTCTCCTCACAATACGATGCAAGGTATACCATATCTCTCTATCGCGTTTCCATCCTTTGCACTTCTTGTAAAGTAGAAGAATAAAATCTCTGCAATGTTGGAAGGGCTAATGAATTGTATTATTGTATGTGAAACAAAGGATGAGTCTACGGAATGAATGGCAAGGTTTCTTGAGAGAATTCTTGGCTGCTGTCACAAACAGATCTACCATAAATAGATTTTCCATTTGTTGAGCACCTTTCGTCTATGCGAATATATCTGGGCATGCTTCCATAACCACAAATATACTCCACGCATAGACAACATGAGCCTTCAACTCCTTTCTCTCTTTCAACTGGCATCGCCTCTTCCTTCATCGTCAGGCCCTTGGATATCGACGTCGACGTTGCCCCAATTCCACGGGTCCTCAAATCCTTGTGGTGAATTAAAAAAATCGATAAAGCCTAGCCCGTGTTCTTCTTCTTCGGCTTCCCAATGATGGAGACTCGGGAAACTCTCCTCTTTACCACCTGCAACCACTACCGACATGCCTTTCTCCACAGCTTCATTGGATTTGGCCTTTGCTTCCATGTCGGTCTGCTCAGCCTCTGTTGCCCATGCATCCGGTCCCCACGGTTATGCCATGAGGTCGCATGATCGAAACTCAAACAAATATACCCTTCACGTCGACACTCTTGAGGCACGAGATCTAGTTCTCCTTTCCTCCACGCATGAAGATCTTCAACAAGGCGGCAGTGATCTCAATACAATCGCTTTGATACCACTTGTTGTGCAGTGGAAGCATAAACAAGTACAGAGAAACATGAATTCAAGTACATAAGAGCAATCATACAATAAACACAGATTTATTTGGTAAAATTTTTGGGGTGAGGAAAACATTCATGGGATAATGACAGCATCATTTTATTAAAAGAAAGAACTAGGAGATTACAACAACCATAGGCAACCGACAGTTTGGGAGAGAGCTTGAATTCCGTTTTCTTCAAATGCGTCTAAGATAATTGTATTTATACAATGTTTCCTTCAATTATACAAAACTGAAAACATTAAATGTTATCCCCTATCTTGGCTCAGTGGTTTCAACAAGAGGTAATAAATCTACCTCAAAACTTGATCAGCCAAACCACCTTATCCGAATAGTTTTCACATTCTTAACAAATATATGATTTTATTATTTTATTAGAATAATTTAAATTTATTTTAGTGTTGTTAAAAAACTGTTAAATTATTAGATTTGAGTAATTATTTATGTCTAATTTAATTGTTCCAAGAATTTACATTCAAAATTAAATTTTAAACAACAAAGTATAACTTTTAGATTCTTTTATAAAACTATATATACAAATGTAAATTGATATGTTATTTTATGATTCTAGATATACCCCTTTAAATCGAACCTGATATAATCAAGGGTTATATAGACTGGTTTAGATTAACATGAGTAACTCCTAAACTGTATTTCGTCTAATTATACCAGAAATATTCTTTAAACTATATTTGGACTAATTATATCAGAAATATTCTTCAATGATTAAGTGTTTGGAAATTTAATTTAATTTTTCTTAATCATACTATTGGAGTGCACGTAGAGGTTTATTCAATATCTAGAGGTTAGTTAAGAAAATATTTGAATTAATCTAAGCGAAATAATTTGATTTTGACTCGGTCATCGTGTATTTATACATACATAACTAAAGAAAATATGGGGAAAGCTTTATATCATATTTTATTATACTCTAGATAAAATATAATATCTTTACTGACTTTGCTTATACTTAGATATATCCATGTATCGTACATCTATTTGGGTTTTATAATTATTTAAGTTCATGCATTAATCACTTTTGTTATAGTTCAATGGGCGCACCTAGTTTTAATTAAAAGTGATGTGCTATAATATCTTTACTGACTTTGCTTATACTTAGATATATCCATGTATCGTACATCTATTTGGGTTTTATAATTATTTAAGTTCATGCATTAATCACTTTTGTTATAGTTCAATGGGCGCACCTAGTTTTAATTAAAAGTGATGTGCTACATTATGGATGACTTGTAATTTTATATTATGGTTTAATGAATTTTGATATTTTATCATTAGACGACCTAATATCTTTACTGACTTTGCTTATACTTAGATATATCCATGTATCGTACATCTATTTGGGTTTTATAATTATTTAAGTTCATGCATTAATCACTTTTGTTATAGTTCAATGGGCGCACCTAGTTTTAATTAAAAGTGATGTGCTAAATTATGGATGACTTGTAATTTTATATTATGGTTTAATGAATTTTGATATTTTATCATTAGACGACCTGTAGTGCAATTGCTTCGCATACACTTTATATATAGAAAATTTAATATGGTGAGGAAATATGACAACACATTCTATTAGCAAAGTGAAACATTCTTGTTAAAGTATTCAAATGATGGCATAATTTCACATCCATTACAAAATGCCTTATTGGTCCAACATAACAATAACCAACCAATGTATATTTGGATCACATATGTTAATATTTTTTTATGCTTCTTTGATCTTATTATAAATGTCACTCGACAATTTTATCTTTTGGAACAACAAATCTCCTATGTTAATTTTATCTTTTGGAACAACAAATATCTTATATCTTATGTTTGTGAGTGGTTTTTGAATTCATTTATGATAACTTCATCCTAAGATATAATTATCCAACCATGCATATATGTGTATTGTTTCACTTCTTGTCTCAATTTACTTGCCACATTTTGACAACTTACTATTTGGATTCCATTTTATATGAGGGTGGGAAGGGGGTGCATTAATAGAGAAAATGTATTATTATAATATATTTTCTCTATTAATGCTCTGCTTCCACCCTCATTAGAAAACCTATAAATATTCTTTTTTAAGACTTGCCAAAACCCATGCATCTATTTTATTAGTACCATTCCAATATCTAAATTTATCTTACATGATGCTTCTAACAATCACCTCATTAGTAATCACTCCCGACTTCCTTTTTGAAAGAAGTATTCCCATTTTATCCCAAGCATCCATTCTCATCAATCCATGAGCCACTACTCATACCCCATGCTTGCATCCCAAGTCTCACACCCCTATTGAAAGAATTATTCTGATTTTTATCCCAAGCATCCATTGTCATCAATCCATGAGCCCCTACTCATACTCCATGCTTGCATCCCAAGTTTCCCACCATTATAACCTATTATACACCCTTAGTGTTTAGTTCATGGACCTTGTCAACATACTAACAAAAAATTTCATGTCATAAAAAACGTAACATACAAACCCCCCCCTCCAACCCTCATTAGAATCACTACCCGAACACAAACTATTTTTTTTCTATAAAAATCACTAGAGTACTACAATTTAGTGAAAAAATTCCAACCAATTTCTCTTCTTAAATAGTTCAATGAGAACATAGTAATTCCTCAATTCCATCCTAAGAATGCACTAGAAGGAATGATGAATTAATAGATGAAGTAGAAAGTGCATGACACTAGTAATATGAGATACTAATAAGGCACCATATTTAAGAGACCAATGCTCTTCTACCTCTATCATTATCATCATTAAATGCCAAATAACAATCCCATAAAAGAAAAACCCATGTAAATATCCCAAGGGTAATGTACAATGCTACCCTATTACTATCACATGTTTATGTTTATTATTGGCATTCTTAAAGAGTTAAAATCTTATTAACAATTTTATATTTATTAAGAATTATAAGATTTTTGATAATATTTTTTTATTATTAAAAATAATTGGATAATATTAATTTAGGATAGATTTTAACAATTAATATTGATTTTTAATCAATACAAATAATTGTGTTTAACCAATAAAAAAATATTAATATTAATGATTATTTGATAATTAATAGTAATTAAAAATATTTTTTGAAATTTTATAATTAATACTAACTACTATAATTAATAATCACCCCCGAGTTCATTGTTGAAAGAATTATTCTCATTATTATCCCAAGCATCCCTTCTTATCAATCCATGAGGCACTACTCATACCCCGTTCTTGCATCCCAAGTGTCCCACCACTATAGCCTATTGTGCACCCTTAGTGTTTAGTTCATGGAACCTGTCAACATACTCAACAACAATTTCATGCCACAAAAAAAAGTAAGATGCAAAGCCCTACCTCTAACCCTCATCATAAACACAACCCCAACACATACTATTTTTTTTCCATAAAAGTCCCTAATGTGCTACAATCTAGTGCAAATTTTCCAACCACATGCTCTTCTTAGATATTTCAATGAGAACATAGTAATTCCTCAATTCCATCCTCATAATGCACTAGAAGGATTGATGAATTAATAGATAAATCATAAATTGAACCACAGTAATAGTATGAGATATTAGTAATAAACCATATTTGAGGAACCAATGATCTTCTACCTCTATCATTATCATCATTAAATTCCAAATAACAATCCCATAAAAGAAAAACCCATTATCATCATTGACTCGAAACTCTGTGTGTGAAATTTGTATATTACCTTTCAGAACCATTGTTTCAAACTTATCCCTTTCTAATTGTTCTTCATCACAATCACCATCCCACATGATTGAGCCATCTATGTGCATATTTGAGGAACCCATGCAATATTTCAGGAAAACTATTCTTTAACAATATTCTCTTCAGCCATGCACCCTTCAAAACATGCAGATTACCTTACAAACCCCTTAATTGCTTTCATGAACCTCTCTAGGAAAATAATCCATATGTAAATCACCACACCATATATTGAATTTCTTCAACCAAATGTATTAAAGTATGGCCCTATATATCCATAAAACTAGTGGCAACTCTTTCTAAAAAGTACAAAGAGTTTTTGCTATTTCATATAGGATTCTTGTCACATGTATATGTTTATATGTGATCCACTTGAAGTCATTATGAAACTAGTTACTTTTCAATAATTTCATAAAATTTGACACAACACTACTTGATATTTTTACATATGTACTCATTGAAGATAAATTTATAGTCTATATAAAAGAAATCAAGAAAACAATCTTACAAATGTATAGTCATTCAGTAACATAATGAACATATTGTGTTACACTATTACATACATATCTATCTATCAATGGACACATTTTGTTATACTATTACATACATATCTATCTATCAATGGATAGATATGTTTTACACATTCATCCTCAAATTAGTTCAAATATTGTGATAATATTTCAAGGTTGTAATTAAGGATTCTATATTAATTTAGATCATAACCAAATTGATAATATGTACCTTTAAGAAATTTTGTTGATCATGTGTCTTAAGACCCATCGAATGACCATCAACAATAAATTATTTTATCTATGGAGAGTATGCCTTTTTTATTGTTTTAATTGTATAAATCACTTTCTTCACAAGCTTTAATTCATCCATAAATATCCATGGTGCAACAAGATAATTGTTTTCGCCATACACAATTGTCATATCTTTTTTCTTGTATATACTATTTTTCTTTGACAAGGGAAATTATCTTCTAGATGAATTTGTATTTTTGTTAGTGGAAGAAATATGTGTCCAAACAGAATCTAAGACATTCTTGAACACATGAATTGGATCAAATAAATGCACCACTTTAAGTTCATTCCAACATGGGAGGTCATAAAATTTGCAAGTCTTTTTTATTCCTTTTGGGATGAAATCAAGAGGAATTTTGAATTCATCTATATCGTCATCAATATCAAATAGGTTTCCTTTGAAAATACTCTACTAGATTGATTAAATAAAATATTTTATATTATTTAATCAATTTGATTAAATAAAATTTATATTATTTAATCAATTTGATTAAATAAAATATTTTATATTATTTAACCAATTTGATTAAATCATCCTATGAGAAGGGGGTCTTACCTTAATCTATTCATTACAATATATCTCCATTTACCAAAAAAAAAACAATTTTTCTACCAAAAGGTCTTGTATCCTTCATAGGCATAGTTGTGAAAAAATTTAGAGTACCTTGAACAAATTTCCTCACCATGGCATGGATAAGAGAATAATCCTTTTGAACTTATTATTTAGCTACAAAATCAATACATCACCTTTTGATGAACCCAAATGAAAAATAATTATTAAAATGATTTAAGATATTCCAAAAGAAAGGTTAATATACCTAAGCATACTACACTCCTTTGAAAGTCATGATTTTTTGAAAAAATCACCTTATGCATGTTATGAAACAAATACTTAATATTTCATAATAAATTTTACTACACAATATGTACACCAAATTTGATTATCGAGCACAACTCCAAGATAGCTTAAGCATATGAATTACAAAATAACTACTTAAATAATAAGAGAACTTCCTCCAAATATGACAATGCATTCATGAATCCCCATTCACATGTCCCTCAATAATGACTACATGATTGACATGTCAAGGTTTACTAACTCCACATGTTAAAGAATGCTTATTGATATGAATCATACATAAATACATTGAGAAGTGACCTTTGGTTTCATCCTACAAGACGTCAAATGGCTCTTCCCGTTGACCTATGACTCTTCATATTTCTCCTATATTAATACCAATAATATTTACAATATCATAATTTCAAGGATTAGGTACATAATATTCCCCTCCTGAATCCAAAGGAGTGTTTGTAATTCCAAACATCCTTTTGAATTGTTTAAACTTTTATCTTTCGAGCACTTCGGTGAAGATGTATAGAATTTTCTCACTTTTGGAACAATGTAGCAACTGAATCATTTTGGCCTCTACACGATGTCGAATAAAATGATCATTCATGTTTATGTTCTTTTCTTGATTAGAGCATCTAGAATTCTTGCACAAATTGATTGAAAAGTTGTTATCAATCAAGAGTGGAGTATCATTCAATTGTTTCTCTTGCAAATCCTATAGTATCTTCTTGAGACACACAATATCCTTTATTGGCATTGCAACAACCAAATATTCTTCCTTTGTAGTGGAATATGTTAAAATAAGCTATTTGCATGATCTCCAAGAGATAGTTATTGATCCAAGGCTCATGAGGTATCTTGATGTAGGCAATTCACTCTCCTTACCCCCATAAAATTATGAATCTCATGTCCAACTAATTTGAATTACTCCACCTTAGAGTATTTGAGCCCAAACTCTTGAGGCCCCTTCAAGTACCTTAGAACTCTCTTTGCCACACATCAATGTTAATCATAAGGATTTTTCATTAACCTAGAAAGAATCCCAACTACAATTGAAATATTTTTTTTGGTACTAGTAAGGTAGATAAGACTCCTATAATGTACCTGAAATTTACAATAATTCTTTTTTTTTGTCTTATGAACATTAAATCTTCTTTCTCTCCGAACAACTTATTCTAGAAGACTTATAGTTAATATAAGTAGGTAATTACCGTCCTTGTTAACTTCTACAAGGTTTATATTTTCTAGTTGTCAAAACGATGAACTATTATCTCAAAAGATTCTAATTCGAACTTACTTCATACCACACAAACATTCTATACGGAAGGGAAAGGGTGATTTTTCTATACCCTATCCTCTCGAATTTCAAGAATATCTACAATGATTAACCTTTTGCATCTTAAACATTGGCTTTTATAAACCTTCAACCCTACTAGTATTATAATTCGTTTATATATGTGTTGCATTATACATATGACTCTTAGTCCTATACTCCTTTCTAAGTATAGATTCCCATGTTAACACACATGAGAAACCCCATTCGACATTATGAAATAAATATCCGTACACAATAGACCATGTGCAAGTCATAAAGGATCAAAATCATACACCCTTAGTGAGGACGTTACAAACCTAACATGTAGTGATTAGAAGTTACTTTGAATGGTCGAACAAAATCCTTGTGAGCATTGGTTGTGATTAAAATTGCCGAATATTATCATGATAGTGTTTTTTTTTTAAATCCCATCAATAACGAACTGTTAGTCATGCTTTAATGGAACGATAAAAAATAGATTTGAAATCTTGCATAACATGTCTTAAAGGATCTGTCCTTTCCTCGCAATAACTTAGTATGAATGTGTAAGGGTTTTTTCAGTCATGAGTTAAAATCTCTGTACAGTCCCTTAATGGAGACCCTGCGAGAGGTAATCCCAAGGTTATCAATAGACCCCGTGTCCAATACAATTGTTCCATCTCCTCTCTGTCACATGGAAACATGCAATCTTCATACTTCCACTATTACTCTGCACAATAAAGGTTTACAAGACTATTGTGAGTCTTCTGTGTGATGCTTCAGAGTTAACTATGTGTTTTTTCCTCAACGAGGGAGGTCGACGACCTCGGGAACTTTGCCCAGTGAAAGGCATGCAAGGCTACATGACTGCCTAGTAAGTTCAGGACATGCTTATGCTTTTAGTAGTTGGGAAACCTTTGGGGTTTTGTCATAGTGAAAAATAACTCTGCAACTATTAATCTTTATGATTTCCAGTGAAGGTTCTCCCCTCCATTATTCTTTAACTCATTGGACTATTTCCTCTGGTCATGGATAGATATACATTGGTGATGTCCTGCGTCTTCCCTCGTTCGGTAGTCACTCATTTTTCTAGAGGCCATTAACCTATGAAGTCTCTTACACAGGTGGTTCTCGGTTTCTTTTTATTTGGGACTAACTCCTAACGTATTTAGAGTTCTGTCAAACAACAATTACCCTCCGTCATTTTCTTTGTTTGTGTAACTTGTTATTTATTTGTTCGCGGAATACCTATCGTTACAACATGAGTGATGAAACCCTATTACAAAGACCAAAAAAAAAAAGGCTCGATACTGAGTATTTTTGTACATGAGAGAATGCTACAGTTCTCTGGAAAGACCCATATCCTTTTCATGGGATTTTTCGTCAGGGAAAGGTCTCAAATCTTGTTATTTAAACTTACTCTTTAATTGGGTTGACCCTTACCGTGTTCGATGTAGAAAATATAGGTTGTATCCTTTCCTTGTTTACATTGTTCAGTCTAGTTTTAAGTCTGTAAGTTATCAACTTCTTGGCATACTGTGGAGACCTAGCATTCTTGAAATTCAAATTGTGAAATTGCAAACACATTCCTGTAGTCGTGGTAAGAGTTTTCTTTATTATTGTATAGGGGTTTTGTTTTAAACTTAAAATTTCTTCGTTTAGCCTAATCACGCATGTACATGCATAGATACAAGTTCTAAGTTTCCCCTGTACAATATTACTCCAGAACTTCATAACTCTTAAAGGATTTACGTTTATTCTCCATTCAGAATCCGATGGTTATTTTGTTATGTTCTTGTTTTATTCTTGGCTAGTGAAATGTAATTTATATTTTCTTATGATTGTGAAAGCACCATATCGTGGCATCATCTATGACCTGAATTCGTATTTTTTTGTTTGTGAAATATGTTTTATTCTGTGCATCCTTGAAAAAACTCTCGTTGAAAAAGCTTCGTTTATTTTCCTACTATCATTCATGGTTAAATATTTCGTTACTGTGATCTAATGATGGGACTCATGTTTGTTGCGAGGGTACCCATCAGGCCAACCTTGGTTTTCCTTTCCTCCTTCGGGTCTGTATATGATTTCTTCGACGACGCATATGGACAAACAACAGGCCCAAATCACAAGCTAAGTGAAGTTATAATTTACGTTTGTGATATTTCTTTGGCATAGAATTTATCCTGGTAATTATTCTATGTTCAACATTTGAATTTTATTCAGTTATAATCTGATATTAATATTAAGTTTCCTTACAGGGTTGTTAATCATACGAAGTCTCTGGATTCCAAAGTTGTGCCTTGGGAAAAAGGTACCCAGGTTCCAATCTTACAACATTTAAGAAAAAAAAAACAAATGACTCCATGTTCTATCATAAAGATTCGGTTCTTCCCTAGAATACAATTATCATGGAAATGTTTTGTTATAGCACACTAATATAAACAACCAATTATTGGTATATTCAGTCTTTACAGAAAAGACGAAGGGGAAACCCCAATTGAATAATCTTCCACTATTTAGAGTTAAAAATCCAATAGTGCGTAGAGTTGAAGACACATTTGAATATTGGTCAGTCTCTGGAATGTGTAATAATTTTAGTTTTTTGAGTTACTATACTTTTACTCCTGCGCTATTGTAATGAAAACATGACTATAACTAATTTTCTCCAAGCCTGTGGATATACAGATCCGCTATTGTTCTTATTAATCATATCAATATTGTGGTTAACTCTAAATAGTCTCTGCACTATGAATTTGTATAAATTTAATAGAAACTTCCTCTATGGTTTACTATGAAATAACTAAATTGTACATTGTCATTTGCATAGTCTTAATAATGGAAGATTTGATTGGATTTCTCCTGTGTCCAAGCCTTAATAATCTTGTTGTATGAATTAAATTATATGTTGAGTAGTCCTGAAATCCTGTACGAGCAACTTACACACACACACATATAATGTATATTCAAACTAAGTTTTGTTTGGGCAATTGCATTGTTTTATACTCTTGACTAATTAATACATCTGTGCATATTTATCTACATCAATGTAGGCATATATTTGTATTTAAATCTCAAGTTCACTTCCAGAACTTCATTTAGTGTTTATGCAGTCTAACTATTATCCCTTAAGTTGATTACCTATACATACATAATCCCAGGTATGTGATGCTAGAAGTAATACAACACTGGTTCCATATAACTTAGATGCATGTTCCAATATATTTACATAATTTAGTTCCATTCACAACTAAGATACACAGAAATTTTACTCAACGCATACAACTAAACTGTAAGGGCTTATACTACAATTTATTCCATTTCACCAGTAATTTATTAAACAAAACAATTCATCCAAAATTAAACAAATGTATTCTATCAACCATTAATTCAAATAACATTCGATCATAGAAAGAGTAAATGGAAATATTTAAGCAAGTTATAGAAAAATAGATGGAACAATAAAGTTCCTCCCAACCTTAGAACAAAACATTCAATCTACTTTCTTCATTCAGCCCCTAGCCTGACCATGAATCCATGAGGATGAATTCCAGAACTCCTTCTTAGCTATATTCCTTCTTTATTTTTCAGAAAAAGCTCCTCTTTGCCTCACACTCAGAAAATAATGTTCATCACAACAAGTGATAGTTTTTTTCCCTCTGCATACTAGACAACGTTCTGCCTCCTCTCATATGCTATATATGCCAAAAGCATTGTGCCTAGGTATTTTCCCTTTGGGAATTTTCATAGATTTCCAAATATCTCATTTTCAAGGGTTGACAATGGCCAAATTCCTCATTTTCCACTTGTAACATTCATCCCTGAGGTAGTTCCAACATGTTCCCCACTCATGGAGTCATGGTCAATTGATTTCAACATGGTTGTTCCATTTGTCCATCAGTAATAAATATAAAAAATATATGTTTCTTACAAGTGTCATAGTTAAAGAGTTGGTTGGAACAAATCAAATCTTTTCCCAACAATCATAATCATAATTTACAATTAACTAAATTCGAAATTCGGAATTTCCATAAATGACAATAATTTTCCAATTTCAAATTTACCAAAAATGTAAATAAATTCCTAAGTATTTTCAGACTTAATAATTTATCTTTTGGGGATTTTACACCCTTCCCCCCTTCAGTACAACACTGTCCTCAGTGTTCTCCCCTTTGTCAAAACAAGGTTGGATCAGATTTTTGTAAATCTCCCTCCAACTCCCAAGTGGCCTCCTCGGGACTAAAGTGCTTCCATTTCACTTTTACCTCGACGACGACTCTGTTCCGTAGTGATATTTCTCTCATGTCTAGAATGCGTAGAGGTTCTTCTTGGAACTCACCTTCTGGTTCCACTTGCACCAAGTTCCAATCGATCATATGAGTACGATCATGAACATAATTCTTTAACAAAGAAACATGAAATACATTATGAATTTTCATATTTGCAGGAAGTGCAAGTTGATATGCCACGAGTCCAATTCCTGTAAAAGTAGACTTTACAGGAATAAATTGTGCAGACTTACTAAGCTTATCGATTACTACAATAATTGAATCATTATATTTTTGAGTTCTAGGAAAACCTGTAATAAAATCCAGTATATAGTCTATCATTTCCATTCCGGCACAGGTAGTGGCTGCAACAGGCTGACTGGATGCTAGTGGTTGCAACAGGCTGACCTGTTGACAATATTGGCACTTAGATAAGTATTATGTTGTTTCACCCTTCATATTAGGCCAATAAAATAACTTCCTTAGTGTTGTCACCGTTTTCTGGTATCCCAGATGACCGGAATATTATTTCTTGTGTACTTCGTCTAAAATTGTTAACTTTAATTCAATAGAATCTGGTATGTATAATCTAGTTTTAAATCTTAGAAGACCATTTCTATCTAAACTTAGATCTATTCTTTCTAAATTTTTAGCATTATTTTGTAAATCTTCCACCGTTTTAGTTTAATTTTAATCATTATTACTTACAGCCTTTATCCTCTGCTCAAGATTGATTTCATCCCTACTAATGTTCATTTCAAACAACCCTTGAGTTATTCTACTTAAGGCATCAACCACCTTGTTTTCCTTACCCTTGATGTGTCATACCTCAAAGTCAAATTCGCTCAAGAAGGCCAACCATATTGCTTGCCTTGCATTAAGGTCTAGTTGACTAAACAAAAATTTCACACCACTATTATTAGTCACTAACAAAAATTTTCTACCCATTATATAGTGTTGCCACATCTTTAAAGCGTGCATTACAACTCCTAACTCTAATTCATGAATGACATAGTTTCGTTCATTCTCCTTTAGTTTTCAAGACTCATAACAAATAAAATGCCCTTCTTGAGTTAGGACACCACCCAGATCTTCTTTACTTGCATCCACACAGACTGTGAAGTCTTTGTCCGTATCTGCTACCTTTAAAATGGGTGTGGTTGTTAACAATTCCTTTAACTTATTAAAACTATCCTGACATTTCTGCAACCAATTAAACTTGTTTCCTTTCTTTTGTAATGATGTGATAGGGTATGACATCTTGGAGAACCTTTGTAAAAATATGTGGTAATATCTGATGATTCGCATGAATGATCGGATGTCTGCTACATCCTTAGGGATTGACCATTCCATGATGATTGTTATTTTCTCAGTATCGACTGCAATACCTTCTTTAGATATTACATGTCCTAGGTACTGTATTTTGTTTTGGTAAAAGTCACACTTATCGAAATTAGCATACAATTTTTGTTTTATTAAAGTTTGTAGTACTATCCTTAGATGCTACTCATGTTCTTCTTCTATTTTAAAATACACTAGGATATCGTTCATAAATACCAAAACAAAATTATCCAAGTACTGACTGAAAATGTTGTTCATTAAACACATAAATGTTGTTGGCACGTTAGTGAGACCAAACAGTATAACAACAAATTCGTAATGGCCATATCTTATTTTTAATGTTGTTTTACTTATGTCTTCATGTTTTATTCTAACCTAGTGATAACTAGATCTTAAATCCAATTTAGAAAAAAAAATTGCTCCACCTACTTGATCGGACAGATCATTGATCCTAGGTAAATGGTATTTGTTCTTAACACCAGTTTTGTTTAATTGTCTGTAGTCAATGCATAATCTTTGAGTTCCTGATTTCTTTTTATCAAAAAGTGTTAGTTCTCCCTAAGGTGAGACACTTGACTGGATGTATTCCTTGTTCAACATTTCTTGTAGTTGAATATTTAATTCTAATAGTTCGGGTAAACTCATGCAGTAGGGCATCGTAGATATAGGAGTTAAACGAGGCAACAGATTGATAGAAAAGTCTATCTCTCTCCTTGGGGGAAATTCAGGTATCTCATCAACAAACACATCTCTAAAATCATGCAAGATGAAAAAATCCTCTAAGCTTGGTTTATTTTCTTTTTCCAATAGATTTTTCAGTTGGATAGCATAAATATGACAACCTTTTCTCATGCACTTCTTAAATTGCATTGCTGAAATTTGCCTATCTGAGACTAATTTTTGTATGCCTTGTATTGTCCTAATAGTGTCCTTTTCATCTTTATACTTGAGTTATTTTTCATAACAATCAAAAAATTCTTTATGCCTTTCTAACCAGTCCATTCTGATAATTATATCATAAGACCCTAACAGTAGAATATTCATATTTATCTTTGTGTTTTGATCACCTAAACTAAGCTCACAGTAAAAAATAAAATCATCTACGTTTCTTTTTGTTCCTATTGCTAGTTGTACTAGCCAAGATTTTGCATGTCTTGTTTTCTTAAGTTTATTTGAATCCACTACACAAGGAGTGACAGAACGCAACGTAGCTTCTGTATCAATTAAAACAAAAATATGAGTATTGTTGATTTTACCTTCAATTTCCACTACAATGGACTAGTGATCAACTTGTTGGCCATCCATGACTGCATTGATCCGATGTAAACTCCTTCCCACATATCCCATTATAGAGACTTCTTGTAGGTTTTGAACCATAGTCCTGCCTATTAAAGTCAAATGTGCATAGTTCCTCCTTAAGTGACGTTCTCCACATTCCCAAGATTTTAACGGTTCCCTAGCGTTGTATCTAAAATTATTTGTTTCCAGATTGACTGGTTTACCACTTTTTTGGGTGTTCTGGTTATTGGCGTGAAAATATTTCCTTGGAAAACACTTTGTTGTGTTCCAGAAAGGGTATGGTTGATATCCCTTCTTCCATTGATTCATTCAGTCTTGTTTTTTGTCTTTCCAAGCCTTGGGAAGTTCCGACCACTATTTGTATTGGTCATAACACATTCAGGCCTTCCTGAAAACTTCACTTAAGGACTTGGGGTTGTCGAATTGAATTATGTCCTTACAGGACTCTAGTAAACAACTTAGGAACTGCAGGATTTTTACTTTGTCCTCCCGGATATAAGGCACAAACCTTAATAATTCCAAGAATTTGTTTATCAGGTCATCCATAGCCATTTGAGCGAGTCGTAGCTCATAAAACTCTTTGATTTTCCTTTCATAGTAACTTTCAGATAAATATTGTTTCTTAAAGTATTTCTTAAAATACGACCACTCCATCTATTTCTTAAAGTATTTACAAGTCAATAGACTTGTAAATACATCTGCAAGAATATCTGCAGAAATAAAAACCTTCAA
>CBVK0102559330.1:0-12131 GCA_900067695.1 Picea abies | reverse complement strand
TTTTTACCACTTTTGATCACAATATATATATATATATATATATAAACTTCAACTCTATCCACAATATTCAATAGGGGTTGGGGTGAATCAATATGAGCACTTTTTACCATCGATCTATATATATAAACTTCAACTTTATCAACAATATTCAATATTTTATCACTTATGCATTTAGTATATCATTGCATCATAAACAATATTAATCATCGACGCATATTAAACAATCATCGATACACAATAAACCAAAATTTATGTGGAAACACAAATAGGATAAAACCACATAATGTTTTCTTATACATATCAAGAATACATTCATAGGAAGCACCAACTTCCCAATTCTCCAACACCAACTGGAAGGAGGCTCTAACACCCTATTTACATGCTCCAACTTGAAGGAAGCTACAACTCCATTAATTCTCTAGCTACAACTAGAAGGAGGCTCCAACCCCCTAATTTACAGGTTCCAACATGAAGGAAGCTCCAACTCCCTATATTATCTAGCTCCAACCAGAAGGAGGCTACAACCCCATGATTTACAGGCTCTAACCTGAAGGAAGCTCCAACTCCCTGAGTTCTTTGGCACCAACCGAAAGGAGGCTACAACCCCCTTTCTTTGTTTTGTCCTACCACCTTGAAATATAAGTGTAGGCTAAACCTGTCACTACCACTGATCAACCTGTAACTGCCACTGTAACTGATACATCAACCAACCTGTCACTATCACTGTCACATCAATCTATCACTGTCACCGTCACATCAACTTGTCACTGATGATAAAGCAATCATCCAACCTATCACTATCCCTGTTACCGTCACCGTCACTATTACTATCACTATCACTAATATACTATCAACCAACTATAAACAGATCCACTCGCATGGATACCAAAACCATCACCATACCATGTACATCATCCATGTACCAAAACATGTACCATACCATGTACTACAACCTGTACCATACCATGTACCAAGATCACCAAGAAGTGCCTATGTCCATGTACCATATCATCATCAACTAATGAACCATAACATCACCAAGATGTGTCTCAATGTCACTGATAATGTACCATAATATATGCCAAGTGTAAGTACCATAACATCAATGATCAACCATATACCTCAATCATATACCCAAACCATGTACCATGCACTAAGCATCAACTATGTACCAAATGATGTGCCTCAACCAAAGACTAAAGAATGTGCGTCATACATATGCCACCTTATAGTAAGTGTATACCTCAACCATGTACCAACATCACAAAGATGTTCCTATAACAACCATGACATATGTCAAACCAGATACAAAGGTATTATAACATCACTCAACCATGTAGCCAATATGTACCTCAAACCATGTGCCAACATCCATAAACCATGTACCAAGAGATACCATCAAACATGTGCCATATCACTCATGATATTCCTCAAGCATATACCATATAGCCAACCATATGCCAAGTATCCAATATGTGCCTCAAGGCATATACCAAAACTCACAAAGACATGCCTCAAGCATGTACCACAACATCCAATGCATGTACCTCAAACATGTGCCATAACCTCATCAATAAGTGCCTCAAATATGCATCACTATCACCAAGAAATGTACCTCATAAATGTAGTGGAAATATGTCTCACACCATGCACATAAGATGTGCCTCAAGCATGTACCAATGTCTCAACAAGATACCAAATACATGCCTTAAGAATGCACCATAACATCACCAACATGTAACTCTCATAACATGCATACAAACATACCTTTAAACCTGTAGCTTACCTGATGCACAAGATTTCAGACCTGTAACTCTTCCTCAGTCTTAACAACCTGGTACTAGCATCCTCCCCAAGTTTGTTTTAGCCTTAGAGGACTAAGAGTAGTCAATTAGAGGGGCCTTGCAGGATGAGGGACATACAACCCATGGGGTGCCTTGCGGGATGAGGGACATACAACCCATGGGGTGCCTTGCGGGACACTAGTAGCCTGACCCGTGGGGGTTATCCAAATTAGGTTTTATCAAAAAATGCTTGCTCTCCTTTGCAATATTGAGACTTTCACACTCCTTACTCTTTCGCTGCCTCAAATTCATTGTTTTAGATTCACCAATAGATCAAGTGTGCTCACATATAATATATTCAATAAAGTTGTGTGTATATGAATGAGAGGCTTCTTGAAGTGTATTTATACCTTTTCAAGGTAACTTATTTCCTTAACTTTAGGGGCAACTTGTGCTTTATTGTTACAACCACTTTACCCTTTAATTAATGACTTGTAACTGTTTAGGGGATTCTTAACCAATCTTTGGGGCTTCCAACTTTATGACCTCATAACTCCTCAACCGTGAGGAATTGCGTGACACACCACCTACCATTGGAAACGATATGATGAGGACTATCCATTTGTGAGTGTGTTACATGTATTTACACTGTCATTCATATCCTTAATCCTCAAGCAACTTACACCTCTGGGATTCTTGTAGACTTCTTCAAATGCAACCATCACATATGTTGACATCAATGACAACCAAGTATCCAACAATATCAATGACAACCAACTATCCAACAATGTCCCCCTTTGGCATTGATGGAAACACTCACACTCCAACACTCATAATCCACCTGTGACCAATTTTCCCGATCTTTCTCTCCTCATATTTCTTTCTTTCCTCATGTTTCTCCCCCCTCTTTGACATCAATGACAGAGGGTATCTCCCTTTGGGGTCGATCCCCTTGTCTTCATGCTTATGTTCTTTCTCTTTCTTCCTCTTTGATATCATAGGCAAAAGGATAACTCCCCTTGTCGATATGTCTCCCCATGTCTTCATGCTTCTAATCTAATCTCTTTCTCTAACCATTTTTCTCCCCTTGACTTCTCTACAAGATGTCATGTATATCAATGTGGGGATTCCTGTATGTTATTTCTTTCTTCTCTTCCGATGCTCTTTGTCCATTGATGTTTCCTCTTGTAATTCACTGACATATATAAAAAAAATAAAAAATTACTTGACTTGAAATCTTCATGGTTTGTCAAGCTCACATCAATGACCATACTTTTCAACAATTTCCTTTGACGGTATGGCTTCTGTTGATGATTTCTCTTCCTCTGTATTGTTGTGCCTTTCATTTTTTTCCTTCCCGTGACTAACTGATTCCACCTGTCAATATAATTTCATTCATTGTTATGCAGCTACTCTGACTCATGTCTTCTCTACCTTCCAAGTGTTTCATGAATTCATCTCTATCCATATGTCATAAAATTTTCCATGATTCAGCTACTGAACTGCATACAACACTGATCCATCTGTCACTTTACCATTCTGAAGAATTATTCAACTTTGTTGTACCTGATGATTGCATATTCCTACTTCTCAAACTGTAAATCAAACTTTACATGTCTAGAACAATCTGTATCGAATATATCCTTGACAGAATACATGCATGGAATCCTCTATTCAATCATGAATCTTTGCTTGAAAGGCATGCCACTGATATTCTTCGTAACTGTTAGCTGATACCTATATGGGAATGTGTTCTGAAATCTTACCCTCAAACAATCAAACTGTCACAAGACATTTTACACTTATGTCATCAAACCACTCTGAATTTTCCTTTCCAAAATATGAAAACACTCCACACTACTTGAAAGATAGTTCTCTGATCTGTATAGTTGTTTCTTAGACTCCCCCTCTTCAATATTCATATTTACTAGGAGTCTCCAAGCTGAATGGCTAAGAAACATATTTTCTCTGATGCAAAGCAATCTTCCTCTTCATCTGTGGATTCATCATTTTCCTTTTCATCCTCTTCCTAAATTCTGACATCCTTTTCATTTTTTTCTTGAATTTTGACATCTTCCTCTTCATCTTCTTCCTAGATTTTGACATCTTTCTCTTTTCCTGTAGATTCATCATGATCTTGCATTGCTGCAAATCTTGTGAGTACAATCTCTGGGACCTAGTTTTCATTCACCCGCTCTTCTTGTTTTTCATTTCTTCTCCAAACCTTCCTATATCTGACATTGATGTTTTCCTTCATATGAGACTCTACCACGCTTCTACAATTTCGAGCTATGTGACCATAATTGTGGCATTTGTAACATTCAATATTGGAGAGATCCACATAACCATATATTTTTTGAACATTTCTTTCATATGCTATGCAATCTACAACTCTATGTACAAAGTTAGTACATGTAAAACAATGACCCGAAAATAAATTTTGATACTTGGGAGTAAATGATCTTCTTTTTGGTGTAGTCCTTCTTAATTTCTTGGATGATCACAATCTTCTCTTTCATTGTTTCCTTCACAATGATTGAAGCTTCCTTGCTGCCTGAATGCCGAGGGTCTTCTGTATTCATCCCTTCATGACTCTTACTGACCATGATTCCTTCCTTTGACAACTTTTTCATAACTCTTTAGTTATGTTTTTTTTGTCATGGAGCTTGAACCTTCCTCAAAATGAACTTTCTTGTATCTTAGTCCAGACTTGTCATTATATGGCCTTTGACGGTTGAGAATGTTTTCTAACACTTGAGAACTTTTCAAGTTCTTACTGAGATTGTTGACTTCAACTCTCAATGACACAACTTCTTCTTCAAGATTCTCACACTCCTTTTCTTTCTTTATCATCTAGATATGCATTACTTCTTTCGTTCTCTTTCCTTATTCAAGTTGGGTTTTTAAGAAAATGATTTCTTCTTTGAATGATTTGTTTTTCTTCCTTTCTTTCTTTAGCTCATTTAAAACACTGCTTAATTATGCCTCGAGATCCACTTCACCTTTTTGTTTTTTTCTTTCAAGAGTTGTTTTCTTAGTTTCCGTAGCCATAAAGAGTACTCTTTCTGAGTCACTATCACTTTCATCATCTTCAACATATGAGGATCTGTCTTTTCTTGAGTAGATGTTTTTCTTGAAGACTTTCCTTTTATCTCCTTTCCCGTTTCCCTTTTGATATTTATTTTCTTTCTTGGGAACTTTTTCTTCATCACTATATGACTTCTTAATATAAGGACATTTATTTGCAAAACGACCAACATTACCACAATTAAAAAAATTTAAGGGAAGCACACCTTTGTACTTGATAGTTCCTCTCTTCAAATTCCTTACGAAGTTGGTTATTTCTTCATCTTCGTTTGAATCATCACGGCAACTGCAATTTGACTTTTAATTGTGCTTATTCTTCTTCTTTGTCTTCTTAGATGCTTTGAAATTTGCTTCTGTCTTGGATGGGTTCACCTGTTCTATTCTCATTTCATAAGTTGTACATATTCCATGTAGCTCATACATGCTTATCATACCAAGATCTGATCTTTCTTCTAGTGATGAAATCTTATGATCAAATCTCATTGGAAGAGACCTTAGTATCTTTTGGACAATGACTGGTTTTTTAACTTCTTCTCCCAAGCCTTTAATAACATTCACTATGTCATCAACTTGCAAAAAGTAGGTTTCAATATCTTCATCTTCCTTCATTTTCATCTCTTCAAATTGACCTATGTAAGTTTGAAGCTTGGCCCCTTTGACTTTGGAATATCCTTCATAGATATTCTGAAGTTTGTCCCAAATATTCTTTGTAGAATCACAATGCGTAAATTTGACATAGACTGAGTGATCTAGACCATTCAAAATCACATTTGTATCCTTCGAATTGTTTTCACCCAGTTTCTTCCCATCTCTATCTATTGGAGGAGTGGTAGGTTTTGTGTATCCATCTACTACTACTTTCTAGACATCAAATCCATGTGCTTGTATATATGTTTTCATCATTTTGCTCCAGAAGGCATAGTTTTTCCCATCAAACAAAGGTACTCCAATTTTAGTGTACTCCATGATGTTCCTTCCAATGGTTAAATTGTTTTCTTGAAGGACCTAGCTCTGATACCAATTGTTGGAATACTAAGAGGAGGGGGTGAATCAATATGAGCACTTTTTATCACTTTCAATCATAGCATATATAACTTCAACTTTACCAACAATATTCAATAGTTTATCACTTATGTATTCAATATATAATTGCATCATAAACAATATCATTAATCAATGCATAATAAACAACCACAAATACATAGTACACCATAATTTACGTGGAAACCCAAATGGTAGAAAACCAAAAAATAATTTCTTATATATATCAAGAATACATTCACAAGAAGCACCAATTTCACAATTCTCCAGCACCAACTTGAAGGAAGCTCCAACCCCCTATTTAAAGGCTCCAACTTGAAGGAATCTACAACTCCCTGAATTCTCCAGCTACAACTAGAAGGAGGCTCCAAACCCTTAATTTACAGGCTCCAACTTGAAGGAAGATCCAACTCCCTATGTCCTCTGGCTCAAACTAGAAGGAGGCTATGACCGCTTGATTTACAGGCTCCAACCTGAAGGAAGATCCAACTCCTTGAGTTCTCTAGAACCAACCAGAAGGAGGCTACAACCCCCTTTATTTTCCCTATCCGAACACCTTGAAATATAAGTGTAGACTCAACTTGTCACTACCACTGATCAATGTGTAATTGCCACTGTGAATGATATATCAACCAATCTGTCACTTTCACCGTCACATCAATCTGTCACTGTCACTGTCACATCAACCTATCATTGATGATCAACCAATCATCCAACCTGTCACTGTCAATGTCACTGATATACTATCAACCAACTATAACCAGATCCAATCACATGGGTACCAAAACCATCATCATGCCATGTACATCAACCATGTACCAAAAACTGTACCATACCATGTAACACAACCTGTACCATACCATGTACCAAGATCACCAAGAAGTTCTTCTATTCATGTACCATAGCATCATCAACTAATGAGCCATAACATCACCAAGATGCGTCTCAATGTCACCAATCATGTACCATAAGATATGCCAAGTGTAGGTACCATAACATCAATGATCAATGATATACCTTAATCATATACCAAAACCATGTACCATGCACTAAGCATCAACTATGTACCAAATGATGTGCCTCAACCAAACACCAAAGAATATGCCTCATACATATTCCACCATATACTAAGTGTATACCTCAACCATGTACCAACATAATAAATATGTTCCTATAGCAACCATGACATATATCAAACCATATACAAAGGTACCATAACATCAATCAACCATGTATCCAAGATATACCTCAAACCATGTGCCTCAAGCATGTGCCAACATCCATAAACCATGTACCAACATCCATAAGCCATGTACCAAGATATACCATCAAACATGTGCCATATCACTCATGATATTCTTCAAGCATATACCATATAGAAAACCATATTACAAGCATCCAAGATGTGCCTCAAGGAATATACCAAAACTTAGAAAGACATGCCTCAAGCATGTACCACAACATCTAATGCATGTACCTCAAACTTGTGCCATAAACTCATCAAGATGTGCCTCAAACATGCATCAAAATCACCAAGAAATGTACCTCATACATGTACCAGAGATATGCCTCACACCATGCACATAAGATGTTACACAAGAATGTACCAATGTCTCAACAAGATACCAAATACATGCCTCAAGCATGCACCATAACATCACCAACATGTAACCCTTATAACATGCATATAGACATACCTTTAAACCTATAGTTGACCTGATGAACAAGATTTCAGACCAATAACTCTTCCTCAGCCTCAACAACCTGGTACTAGCATCCTCCCCAAGTTTGTATTAGCCTCGCTGGAGTAAGAGTAGTCAATTAGAGGGGCCTCGTGGGACAAGGGTCGTACAACCCATGTGGGTGCCTTGTGGGACACCAATAGCCTGACCCATGGGGGTAAGCCAAATTAGGGTTTATCAGAAAACGATCACTCTCCTCTGCAATCCTAAGACTTTGACACTCCTTACTCTTTCGTTGCCTCAGATTCACCAATAGATTGAGTGTGCTCACATAGAAGATATTCAATAAACATTGTGTGTATATGAATGAGAGGCTTCTTGAAGTGTATTTATACCTTTTCAAAGTAAATTCTTTCCTTAACTTTAGGGGCAACCTGTGCTTTCTTGTTACACACACTTTACCCTTTAATTGATGACTTGTAACTGTTTAGGGGATTCTTAACCAATCTTAAGGGCTTCCAAATTTATGACCTCATCACTCCTCAACTATGAGGAACTATGTGAAGTACCACCTACTGTTGGAAATTATATGATGAGGAATATCCATCTATGAGTGTGTTCCTTGTATTTACACTGTCCTTCATATCCTTATTCCTCAAACAAATTACACCTCTAGGGATTCTTGTAGACTTCTTCAAATGAACCCATCACATATATTAACATCAATGACAACCACTTCTATTGGCATAAATGACAACCATCTATCCAACAACATCAATGAAAACAAAGTATCCAACATGTCTCATCAACTTTCCTAAGTTTAAAGAGTAGTTAGTTACTTTCGTAATTGACTTTGTAGATCCCCTAGATACTTGAGGAATACGTCTAAGTTATTGGGAGACATGACACCAAACATAATTGACATTTTTCTACTCGGTGGTGTATTATTGCACACTCCGCCCTTTCCTCTACATGAAGTGATGCTAATGGATCTGTTGGTCCTCTACATAGCCAATATGGTAGAACTGGGACTTGATGAGGGTTTTAAACACATTCCACTTAGTTACTGGGGGACCACCCTTCATTAGCCTAACTGTCTCCATGTGAATTTTCCACCAATTTAGTGCATGGACCTCTAATTTTAGTCAGTAAAATGAAATCTTTTACTGTTCTTCTATGTTATGGACATTGAAATAAACTTCTAACTATTGTAACCAACGATTCAAATTAATAATATCAATCTCACCTTGGTAGGGTTTGATGTCCACTTCTGCTTCCATTTTAAACAAATATTGTGAAGAAGTGATGACACTGGAACTTGGTTTCTCTTTCTCTAGCTCTTTTTTTATTCCTTTTCTAGGTCTTCATTATCTCCTAATTTCTTGTATGATCCAACTTCTAAGTTAGAGACACTAATATCCCCAAAAGGTCCAATCTTGTTCACTATATCCATAATGAGGAGAGCCATGTTGTGAGATATATCAATGACTTTTTTTTTAGCTTCACAAATCTCTACTTTGCCTTATCCCAAGGGTTGTTAAAACTGGACTCATCCATCATAGATATGGTTACAAGACTTCCTTCTTAAGCCAATTCCTGGATCATGTTGGGAATGCATTATATTCTTTGCATGGCTATCCTCACATGCTATTCATATGTGACAAGGGGGTCATCTAGGCCCCCCTTGCTCAGGGATTCGAGAGTGGAGCCCTCAGGAAAAAAGTTGTGTTGTTTTTGGTCTGTCTTTTTGTTTTTCAGCTAATGGTTTTTTCGTCCAATTGTAATCTATTTCTGGTTAAGAAATTAGGGTTGCAATCTAATCTAGGTTAACGAATTAGTGTTTTGGACGCTGTGAAATACCTATTTATTGTATTGTAAACTATGAAGTTAAAACAAGGAGAAAGATAGAGGTGTGGCTCTAAGGTTTGTTGGTTTTATCGATTAAGGGTTTCTAGGGTAAATCTCTATGTATTGATTGTTTTCCATTGTTGCTCTTTGTATTTTTCTTAAGAATCTGTATCCATTATTTCACTACAAAGGTTTAAAACTTATAGATCCCACACCTTCCCACAAAAACCCAAAATAAAATTTCTCTGATACCAATATGATTTGTAAACTATAGTGGATATTCCATTGGAACAATTTGTCACAAAATATCTTACAATATTATGAAGTATTTTATTATTTAGTTTATTACCTCATTTCTCATATTTATTATTGCTAGCTTAGAGCTCAAATTTATGAAATAATTAAAAAAAAAATGAAAATAAAAAACAAATGATCACACTATCCACACAAATGAATAGAATATGTGACTTGGGAAACCTAATATGGGAGAAAACCCAACTACAAGACTAGGCCTATGCTCTACTCTCTTTTTCTCAGTTATGTAATGCACATACAAAAAAAGGGGCACTCACTATGAAGTTGCCATGGACAATGTGGCCTGAATGGATGCTAAAGAATCTTCTACCTTCTTTGTTATGATTCAATATCCCTATCCTATATGATTTTCTCAACTATGTAAAAATAACATTACTAAAAGAATGAAACCCATTCTCTTCCTAGCAACCTAGTATTTAACATAGCCTGATAGTTGTATAAGGTTAGGGTTAGTGTTTTTGCATGCCTCAACCCTCCATTAGTGTTAGGGTTTGGGACCCTCTATAATTTCTTGAAAGTCCACATGTGAGTAGCTCCACATGTGTGAATAATGGGAGTTGATGTGGCATCCACTTCGTACCATGGTGGTCAATAAGGTAGGTCAACTTGTGATAGACATAACTTCCTCATACAAATTTCAATTGAGGTGATTTTCACACCATTGGAAAGTTTTTGATTTGTGGAAAAACATTGAGGAGTTGGAGCCTCTGCATAAAATTTTGACCCAAAAAAGTGTCATTTGATGCCTCAAACTGTCTCTAGAAGGTTCTAGACACCAAATCACCAAACTAGGACCTGCCCCTAAAATGGACCTTGTAAGCCAATTCCTCAAAATTTTCCACCCAAAAAGTACCAAGATAGATGACAAATTATATAATGATCCTTTTTAGATCAACATCCTTAACAACATTAGGCAAAATAAGAATAAACAAAATGCTCTATGAGAGGTCATCGAGGCCATCAACAATTAGCACTTTTTCTCTCAAAATAAGAAGTTATACACCAATAGAAGAAATAGGATGGTCGTCCTACGTAGATAAGTGAAGGCCCTTACCAAAAGACTCACTAATTTGAAGACCATAAACATGATGCATAATTTGAGATACACTAACAACCTCCTACAAAGTAGGAGAGGAAATCAAATTATGCTAAGAAACCACCTTTGGCACTTGAGGTGCATAATCCAAACCCACATCCCTCTACTTTTGGTAAGCTACAACTCACCAAGGACAATAATGCAAAATGTGACCAATAGCATGACATAAACTGACATTTGAACTAGATCTTCACATAATCCAAGACTATAGACAATGCAGCCCCCCACACACCAGAGAGACCCAGTCAAGAAGACCCTTGTTTGTATTGAAAAGAACCAACATGCAAGGAACCCCCCTATGTAGGGTTTTGGGAAAAAATCACTAGAACTCCCCAATAGTATCCCTAATAGATTTCAAAATGTTTGCACATATAATGTGAGGAGGTAAACCAACCAGCCACACCCATAACAACTACAAATCCTGAAAACCTATCGAGGAATCCAAATGTTCATACCATGGCAAGAAGACCATACCAAATTCACCATAGCATGAGGGTCCCTTTGATAATATAGCATCCCAATCCTCTAAACACTAAAAAATAAAAGAGCAAAAACCTCTGAAAGGAAACGAGCATACTTATAAAAAAAAACTCTAGAACCATCAACAACCCCAAAACTAGGTTCCAATACCACGACTCCACCACCAAAAGACTTGGATGAAGACATGTTAATAGTGAGTTGTATGATACAAAGAATATATATATATATATATATATATATATATATATATATATATATATATATGGGTTTAGTATCATGCAACTCACTATTAACATGTACGTTGACAAAAACTAGTAAAGGCCACACAAAATTGTCTCAAATTCTTCTTCTTTTAATAGTTGTATAATTTCATATAGGCATGTATATGCATGTTTATTATTATATGAAATTATATAACTATTAGAAGAAGAAGAATTTGAGATAATTTTGTGTGATCTTTACTAGTTTTTGTCAACCTACATGTTAATAGTGAGTTGCATGATACCAAGCATATATATATATATATATATAAAAGAAGAAGAATTTGTTAATAGTTAATTATCTCAAATTCTTCTTCTTGTAATAGTAGTTAATATATAATATTAAATTAATATATATTCATATTAATGTTATGAACATATGAAATTAACAATACAATCTCATTTAAAGTTGTTAAATGCACTTTACTTTTATTCATATAATTAAAAACAATTTAAATTAACAAATAATAAATATATAAATAATATTCAATTGAATTTAAATATTAATATTAACTAAATACTAAAATTCATCATAAAA
>CBVK0102559329.1:0-15450 GCA_900067695.1 Picea abies | reverse complement strand
AATTGAATTTAAATATTAATATTAACTAAATACTAAAATTCATCATAAAATTATAAACAATATTATATGTAAGCATAACAAAGAGAAGTAAAACTCATGTACCAAATAATATTTTAGCAATATAAATTAAAAAATAAATATTAATTTATAATGATAAAAATTGAATTTAAATATTAATATTAACTAAATACTAAAATTCATCATAAAATTATAAACAATATTATATGCAAGCATAACAAAGAGAATTATATGCAAGCATAACAAAGAGAAGTAAAACTCATGTACCAAATAATATTTTAGCAATATAAATTAAAAAATAAATATTAATCTATAATGATAAAAAATAATTAAGTTAAAGGAAAACCATGATTATTTAGAATATTTATATTATTTAAAAATTAAAGAGAATTAATTATCATTTTTAATGTTGAATTTTTTTTTGGAAAAACTTATAATTTTATTTATAAAACAAAATTACTTATTTCATAGCATTTAAAAAGATACTCATCGAACCCTTCCAATTTATAATTATTCATATTTTCCTATTTTTTTTTATACATAACAAACTGTATCATAAAAAATAATGTTGTTCCTTATCTAAAAAAGAAACATCACACTTACATCATTCAAATAGAAAAGTTGTGAAAAATCCATTATCTTAATACAAAAATGCATAACATTATGACCAAGGATCATGAGAAAATTCATTTGTGTGTCCATCTTGTAGGATGAATATAGTCTAGTTACTATGTTCTAGCTCCAAACTCTCTTTTGAAAGTGCATTTACTATGTTGCTCTTCTATTGTATATGTGAGTTAAGGAGATATGTGAGAAAACTGTCATTTGAGTTTGAATGTATATAGTCCAGTTACTATGTTCTAGTTTCAATCTCTCTTTTGAAAGTGCATTTACTATCGTGCTCTTGTATTGTATATGTGAGTTAAGGAGATATGTGAAAAAACTGTCATTTGAGTTTGAATGTCATCATATAGTGGTTGTAAAGTGAAATTTATGATTGAAGGTTCATTTCGTAACCATTTGATAACCAATAGGGATTCACCAAAAAATTGGAATTGTGAAACCCCATGTTCTTGGGCCATCTCTAGAATTAGTTTGATTGCCATCACTTCACATAAATTATTAGATTCCTATCTTATTCCATCTTTGAAAAACCCCATGTTCGTGAGCCATCTCTAGAATTAGTTTGATTGCCATCACTTCACATAAATTATTAGATTCCTATCTTATTCCATCTTTGAAGGACATAAAGTGATTAGGAGAAAGATATATTTCCTTGTGAATTATTGCCTGAATCTTACCAATTCAAAATGATCTTAATTACATTGTAAATTTAATTAGAATTTATAAATTTAAAAAGCAAAATATAATTTTATCTTTTATTTTTAATATAAATTGGGTAACTTATATTACAATTTGAGTGGACCTAGTGGTTAAGAGTATGTGTTTCTTCCATAAAGATCATAGGTTCAAATCCAAGGGGGTAGGGTATGTACACCTCTGTCAATTTTAGCAGTCAAAATCTTACCAATTCAAAATGATCTTAATTACATTGTAAACTACTTGAAATTTTTCTCAATTTTTAATGCTACAATATAATCTATACAAGATACCTAAGATACTTATAACCTTATAAAACATAAATTAATGGAAGATGTGATGACTTTAGGCATTTTCCAGGCCTATATTAGTGTGATTTGTGCTCAATAAACTAGATGGTTGTATTCTCATCCGTGTGTTCTCCTTAACCAAACAATCGATAATTAAGAGAGCCACGGCCCATATACCTCGAAAGTTCAAATCTAAGTTTTTTTTTAATAGATTTTGGAATCGATAGACCCTTTTAATATATTTATCTTGCACTATTAATCAAATCTAAGTTTTTCTTATAGATTTTGGATCAATAGACACTCTTAATATATTTATATTGCACTATTAATCTGAGAAATTTTATACCACGTGATTGGAAATATGGAAGACCTCTCCAAACCATTTTGAATAAAAAATATTTTATAAAAAAATATCATGTGATAAACTATGTACCACATGATATAGTACACAATACATTAAGGCCATGTCGACTTATTATTATTATGATTTTTTTTTTTTTTTTTATAAAAATATCATGTGGTAAATTATGTACCACGTGATATAGTACAAAATACATTACATTAAGGCCATGTCGACTTATTATTAGAAAAAAATCATTTGATATGACCCCTAGACTCATGTTATGTTGGACCATATCTTTATAAATCTAATATGTTGCCATCACATCGACTTAATAGAAATAGTTATCATGCATCATTAGGCAAATAAATATATAAATTTTTAAAATTTCTATTAGTTAAATAAAGTTAAATTATCTATGTTAAACTATATCTTTATAAATCTAATATGTTGTCATCACATCGACTTAATAGAAATATCATGTATTATCAGACAAATAAATATATAAATTTTTAAAATTTCTATTATTTAAACAAAGTTAAATTAAAAGATTATTAACTACCCAAAGTAGCAAATTGCATTGTGCATAAAAAGTATCAATGTAACAAATTGCAATGTTGACTACTAAAGGCAATAGTCAACATAACATGGTACATATGTTGGAAATATGGAGAACAAAGATGGCTCCACTAATTTGTTACAATGGCTCCCTTTTGTTTTGCACACTTTCCTTTTCCTTTGAAATGGAAAATGTTAACTAAATTAAGCTTAAACTAAAATTCTCTAACTTATCTAGTATTGCTATTTTTTACATCCAGGGTATTCTTCTTACATCCATAACTATATTAAGCTTAAAAGTTTAGCAATTACCTCCACAATTTGAGAAACTCATATCCAGATACCAATAAAATGTAGAGAAACCAGGGTTAAATTTTGCCAAGACTATATTAAACTTAAAAGTTTAGCAATTGCCTCCACAATTTGAGAGAAACTCATGTCTAGATACCAATAAAATGTAGAGAAACTAGTGTTAAATTTGGCCAAGGACTTGTAGTTTTCTTTCATCGTTTATTTCATCAACTTCACACCGAACTTTATAATGAATGTACGATAAAAGAAAAGGAAGTATGTGGTTGATATTAAAGTGTAATGAAAAATTCAAAACATATGAAGTTGATGCATGGAAAATCTTCAACCAAGGATACATCAAATCAAGGAGATATTTAAAAAACATTTTCATAAAAAATATATCAAATAAAAAGTACTTAAAAATAAAAATAGGAATTCATAAAGCATACAAACAGGATAATTTTGGTTTTGGATTTTTTTAAAAGAGTAATTCATAAAGCATACAAACACTTTGGATAATTTTGGTTTTGGATTTTTTTAAAAGAGTAATTCATAAAGCATACAAACACTTTGGATAATTTTGGTTTTGGATCCACAATGTATATAAAAACTTTTCTTTGATGTTAGTAACTTCAGATAATTTTGGTTTTGGATTTTTAAAAAATAAGAATTCATAAAGCATACAAACATTTTGAATAATTTTGGTTTTAGATTCACAATGTATATAAAAACTTTTCTTTGATGTTAGTATAAGAGTAAAAGAGATGATACTATGACATCAACTTTTATGAAATTATAAATATTTTCACTGAAATATGTTGTACTGCAAAAATTCCCCACTTGATATGCAAACTAAAGTTCAGAAAAGTTAAACGGTGCAACACCAATTCTTGAAACTCATATTAACTAGTATAAAAAGTAATAGAGTAATAGTATTGTAAGATTGTTTACAATGGATTGAGTAGAGACATTTACAAATATGACAATAGAACTTTACCATCAATTGGATCCATGTTGATTAGCTGAGGACATGGATAATGTCAACTGAATCATCAAGCTTTATTATGATAGAGACATATAACTACTAAAATATGATAGAGATACGTAACAACTATATTATGAATGAAAATTAGAATATATAAATAATCAAATAGAATTGAGTTTAAAGGAATAAATAATGTTAATTATATGAAGATACATGATAGGAATTGATAATGAAAATATCAAGACATAATAATCCATTATTATATTTGGGGTTTAAAATGATGTTTATTTCAACATTAGTTTCTACATATAAGTTTTTTGTCATTTTGGGCGTTGAAATTAAGTATATTTTTAATTTTTTTTATCTAGTGATTTTACGAACATTGATTTATAGACATTAATCAAACATTGTGTTATTGTGTTGGACATTTCTTTTTTGAAATTATTAGGCATCTCAATGTTTGTTTTTTGTCTTGTTTAATTTGGAATATTGACATTAAAATGTTGATATTTTGTATTTGAAATAGAGTTCATATGTGAAAGTTGTGGCTCTAGGAAATGGTCATTCAAATTCCAATAATGATATATATTTAAATTATGTTTTATTCTTAATCAAAGGATTTAATAAATTCACACAACATAAAATTAAAGTAATTATAAAACAAATGACAACTTTAAATCCACTTTGTAGTCTTGTCAACATCATTGTAATTTCTAGGGGTGGACGGTGTGGGTGGGAGTCTTCATGATCTCAGAGGAAATATGATTCCTTATTATGCTTAGGGTCTAGGAAAGGTCTTGAATAACCTAGTAGAGACATTTACGGTCTAGGAAAGGTCTTGAATAACCTAGTAGAGACATACTCCTTGTGGTGTGGTTCATCAACTACTAAGGGGGGAAGAATTAGATCCTTAATTATCTTCAAAGACTCAATGTTGGTCATCAAATCAATGATTGATCTTTCTAATCTAGTGGGGAATAAGCTTAAAACTCTCATTTTCATAATCAAATGTGACCTCTCATCATTTGAAAAGGTCACCTTCTTGCATATCAAATGAGATTTGAACTCGGAGGTTGATCATTGGGACACGATTTCCATTGATCTAAGCCCAGGAATATTATCGAAAAATGGGGAACTTATCTTTAGTTCAATCCCCTAGATTAATCAACAAGTGGCTATTAATGGATGTCCTCCCCATTTTGAATCACTTAAATAATTTAGGTAGGATGTGCCTTGGAAAGGACGAAGGGAGGAGCTCCGTTCCCCAATTCAATTACATTTGTAGGTTAACTTTTTGGCAATTCAATTCCCATTTATATATGGGATTTGTAAATGTGGGATTATGGATGTTTGGGGTTTTTTGTATGGGTATTTTGTAGGTCTTGTGGCTCTAGTTTTGTTGGGTCTTAGTGGTGGTTCTAGTGGTAGTTTTTGTGGAGGTCTCTATGTTCGATTCTATTTTGGCTTTAGTGGTGGCTTCAATAGTGGTGGTATTGATGACAATCTTAGAACATGTCACATGGATCTTTATGGTCTTAGTGGTGGTATCGATGGAGGACTTGAATGGGGCTTCTGCGCCAAGGTATTTTTGAATGGTGTTGGAAGTTTTCCTATCTTGTACTCTTTTGTTCTTGTAGTGCCAAGTGTTGGCTAGAGAAAGGTTATGTTGATTTTGAAATGAAGTGGTTCAGAGGAAATTCAATAGAAGTAGATTGTAACAAAAGGATGTTGATCCTTTCCATTGGTGGCAACCTATTTCTATTTTAAACTCAAATAATTGAAAAGGCAAGTCTTGAATTATTGGCCTTTTCCTTTTGATAAATTAGTACGATATTTTCATGCTTAAGACATTTGTAATTTCTAGTGTGGAAAAAAGTTTTAATTTGAAAATTATGGGTGCCTAGTGGATGGGTTAATCTTGTTAGGTTTGGAGTTCCCCAACTTTCCTCTCATATTCTCTAAACCTTGTACAATATTTACTGCAAACATATTTTCAGTAAAAGAAAAGAAAAGATACAATGGAAAATACAAACATTGCACAAAGATTTTTCCCCTGGAAACCCAAACCGGGAAAAACAACATATTATATAGTCATTCATAGTGATACATTGTTAACAATACAATATACATATAGGAGCCAACGACATCCAAAACCATAACCCAATGACTTGGATTAGTCAACAAACATAATTCCTTAATTGGAAATAGAAAACCATCAACAAAAAACCATGTGCTGAAAAGCCGCCCAACAATGGACATGAAAATTGAGGCAACATGAAAAATGAGACAAAAATGCAACAGATTTCCAGAGGAAAAAAAAATTCTCGGGGGTGCTGCCACGGAACCCCCACATGGGGGGATTTCTCCCCCTTGCACCCCCTAAGGGGGGCCCTAGCGCCCCCCCTTAAACCCCCCTTCTCGTGCAAAGAATATAACACATACCCAACATTCTCCCACTTGTTGTTTTCTTTGGATACAAGGGGTTATAGGGTTACACAATCAATAATCCAGGGAGGCAATGCTCATGGATCCTCTACACCAAGAGAACTTCTCAGTACTCACAGATTTTGTTAATGAATTTGCAACATTCTTCAAAGTGTCCACCTTCATTAACAACACTTTCTTTTCTTCAACCATGTCTCTCACAAAGTGATATTGAATATCAATATGCCTTGTCTTTGAATGATAAGCCAGGTTCTTCGCCAGAGAAATTTCACTTTGACTATAACAATCTATCCTTACATTTTGTTGTACCAACCCAATACCTGAACACAATCTTTGTAATGATACTGCTTCCTTACTTACATGAGTGGTTTCCATGTATTCAACTTATGTAGTTGAAAGTGCCACTACAACCTGTCTTTTTCTCATCCAACTTATTTCTCCTCCAAACATGTTAAACACATACCCACTTGTATATCTCCTCCGATCCAGATCTCCATCCCAGTCTGCATCCACAAAGCCATGTATATCTAACACTCTGTCCAATCCCAATCTTCCTTGGTATCACAATCCATAGCTAGCAGTGCCACGCAAATACCTGAAAACCCTTTTAACTAATGTCCAATGCTCCTTCCCTAGTTTTGACATATACCTGCTCAAAACTCCCACTGCTTATGCAATGTATGGTCTAGTACAGACCATTGCATACATCAAACTACCAGCTGCAATTGCATATGGAACATGATACATGTACTCATCCTCTTTGTGTGTCTTGGGACACTGATCCACAAATAACTTTACACCAACATAAATATGAACCTTGATCGGTTTACATTCCAACATATTAAACCTCTGCAATATTGTCTTGACATAGTCTCTCTGATTTAACTAGAGTTTCCTCTTTTTCTGATCTCTTTTAATTTCCATGCCCAAAATGAAATTTGAAGCACCGATATCCTTCATGTCAAATTTAGAGGACAACTAAGTTTGCACATCCTGGATAATCGTCTTGTTGTTTCCTATCAACAAAATGTCATCCGCATACAAGACCAAATAAATCAAATGATCACCAAATAATTTAAAATACACATAATGATCCTCTTTTCTTCTTTTGAAACCAAGTCCCAACATTTAAGTATCAATTTTTTGATACCACATCCTTGGTGATTGTTTTAAACCATACATGGACATTTTCAGCTTGCAATATACCAACTCTTTCTTTCCCTTCACAACAAATCCTTATGGCTGCTTCATATAGATTTCTTCTTCTAGATCCCCATGTAGGAATGCTTTCTTCACATCCATCTGTTCTACTTCAAAATCAAATGCAAAAACAACATATAACATAAATCTTATAGAGGTTAACTTGGCAACATGAGAAAAAATATCACCAAAATCAATTCCTTGAACCTGGGAATAACCCTTTGCTACTAACCGAGCTTTGTATTTCTCCACTTTTCCTTTTGCATTCAACTTCCTTTTAAACCCATTTGTTGCCAATGGGATTTATTCCAGTCAACAAATCCACTAGATCCTAAGACTTATTCTTATACAAGGCTTCCATTTCTTCGTCCATGGCCGTTTTCCAGAGATTTCCATCCTTTGAATCCACTACCTCCTTGACAGATCTAGGATCATCATCAATAATAGACAAATAAAAATTTGAACATAAATCAGATGGAGTATACCTTTTTTTTATCCTTCTTTCTCGAACCGATCTCCTTAATACTATTGTATGAGGATCTTCTTCTTTTGATTCCTGTTCTTTTGTAGAGTCTGATTCATCATCCTTTAAATCAAACTCTATTTTATCTGGTTCTTCCTTACTTGGTAGGACTTTCTATTTAACAACATCCTTCATTTCTCTAAATACCACATCTCGACTATACACTATTGTTGGATGTAGGTTGAATCAGGAAGAAAGGCTATTTTTGGAAGAGAAGCAAGCAAGAGGAAAAAGACAGCTGGAAGGAAAAGCAGCATGCGAGCATGCATGGAAGACATAACAATGCTAGGGTTAGGGTTTTTTTAATTCATTTTAATGGCTGGTGAGAAGAAGATATAAATAAGTAGTACTTAGGAGAGATGGAGATAGAAAGACAGACGAGACATAGAGAGGGACATAGAGGAAGAGAATTGTAAGGATTGTATAAGTCATTAAGCTGGTGAGCTAGAGAAGGCATGAGAGAATCGATCCCAAGGGTTAGACTGCAGGATGAGGAGAGTGGTGTGATCTAGTCAAACTAGAAGGGATCGAGGATCCTGTGGGAGAGAGGAGGAACTAAGACTGTAACCACACGCGGCGTGCTATCTTTCTAAACTATAATAAAATACTAAGATCCAGATCTTTGTGGACGTATCCCAAGAGGGGGTGAACCACGGTAAAATTGTGTTATGTGACCGAATGAATGTGTCTTTGGGTATGATTAATTTATGAATGTTGAATGAATGAAGTAATTAAGTAGATATGGTATTTTACATGCATACATAGAATGGATATTATAACTAGATGTTAAATGGACTGAATAAAGGTTATGATGCACAAGCACAGATCTCACTCAATCCTAGGTTGCGAACACATGAGTATTGTAGCCACCCATAGAGCTATCGCGGGTGAGACTGTGCAATGCACTCCATGTACTGCATTGCCTTCTAGTTTACCAAGGGGTCGATAGTCTTTAAGGGATTTTGTTGGGAAGCTCCTTAGTTCTAAACCAAGGTCAATCTGTAATGGTCAATGAGAATCAACATCAAAATCCCTCAATACCAATAAGAGTAGATAGATAAAGGGAAAAACCAACAAATGGTTCTGTTTCTAGTTAATTGGAAGGCAATGGGATTGAACATATGATATCTATGGAAGAAGTGTCAAAAGCATACGAGATCAGATGACAAGAAGGCAAAAGAATGCAAACCTAAAAGGGGATGCTGAGACTGTGGAATCCCATGAAGGCAGAGATAGAAAGATGGTTGAAGACAAAGGAGCTAGAGTTTTCATAGAAAGATAACATAAACCCGAAGATAACACTGCGAAAATATCTGGACAGGTATGTATTCACCGACTTGCATGAAGTATTTTTCTTTGAGTTCCCTCTTATATTGCAAGAGTGGATCAAAAGATTGAAAGAAAACCATCCTATGAATCAGATTAGACAACTAGAATGGAATCCTGAAGAGATCGCACAACTACAACGAGTTGATAATAAGTTTACGCGCGTCGTATATTTCTGGTTAGACAAAATTGTTGCCAAATTTATCATAGAGTTTGCAATAGATACAAAAAAATCATATAGCTAGCTGAACAGGAATTCTTGAAGGGACCTCGAGGTAGGTACATCAGATCATTATATACTTCCATTAAGATATTTCTATCTAACAAAGGTGTAATGACAATGGAGTCAGACAACTAAACTTCCCTACGTGCATGGGGGAAGGGGGGAATCACTGACAGGAAAAGGAGAAATGGAAGGAAAAGGGGATAAAGGAAAGAAGGAGGAGGCCTTGGACCCAAGTATGACGGACGACGACCAAATCAAGAAGATCATGGTGACATCTGGAAGGACGTACAATGGAGTACCCTTTGAATATAAGGTGAACACCAAGAAGAGAGCTGTATCCACGAGGGAAGGCTTGGCAAGTGATGAAGAGGAGGTAGAGGATCTTCAGGATGTGGAGTAGATTGAGAAAATCCTGCCGCGACATATGAGAGGAAGATGAGAGGTCCAAGAGAGGAATTATAAGGAAACACTCCTATCCATATCAGTGTCAGTGTGGAACCCATAAACCCATGTGCTACTAATACACCAAGAATAACACCACCATTTAGAAAACCAGATTTTGGGAGAAGGAAGACAACAAGAATTACATCTACACAAGGAACACAAACTGGGGGAGCTAGTTCAGGCAACAGTAGTCAAGCATCTACACCGTGCAGAGGTAGTAGTTCAACATTTAAGATGGCAGGACATGATACAACCGTCAAGTTACCAAAATTCAAAGGCGAAGCGTCGAAGGACCCGAAGAAGCACATGTTTATCTGTAAAAATATTTGGGAAGCAAAAAAATTCACATACGAGGACACAAAAATTGCATAGTTAGCTATCACATTAAGAGATCATGCACTAGATTGGTATACAAATTTAGCTACAAACAATCCTCCATGGACAACCAGAATGATTAGAGATATCAAGAAGTTGCTGATAAACGAGTTCCAGAAGCCGAGTTCAGAGAACTAATACATGAACGAGATGATAGAGATAAAAAAGAAACCAGGAGAATCTGTATGGGAGATTGACCAGAGATTCAAACGAATAAAGGGAAAGCTAAAATATGTCATGACATATATGCAACATAGGCACTTGTTCATCAATTCACTATTACGACACTTGAAATATCCACTGTGACAACAAAAGTTTCAGACGCAGGAAGAGGCTCTGCAGGCAGCCCTGCAACTGGAAGAGAAACAATATCATAATACATATCCAACCATCGAGGAGTTGAAGGAGGATTTGAAGAACTTAACATTCTGGCTAAAACAGAAAAAGAAAAAGGAAAAAAGAGAAACTGTTTGGCGTACCACATGTAGGACAGAAGGACACCATAAGAAGGAATGTCCAACATTCGCGTAGTACATGGCAACAGGAATTCCAAATCCATTACCAACAGGAGGAATATGGTGCAAGATTTGTATGAAATAGGGTCACGATCCATATCACTACCCAATGATGCAGAAGTACTAGACATTGCCGAAGAGCTCGTATTGCAACTTTTGCAAGTTAGTAGGCCATGATGACAAAGATTACAGAACCATGAAGTTGATGAGGGAAAGAACATCAGAAGCATATAGGGTGTAGGAAAAAATCATGACTGGGAAAGACACACCCCAATTTAATCAAGTACCAACCCTGTACAACACTACGCAACAACAGTATAACACCGCGCAACAACCATACAACATTGTGCAACCGCAGTATAATACCATGTAGTCACACTATAATACCACATAGTATAACCAGACGCCTTAGTATAATGCACCTCAAGGGGATCGAGATGGCTACAGAGGCGGAGGAAGAGAAAGAGGAGGATTTGGAAGTGGTAGAGGACCAATGTTATGTCACAATTGTCAACAACCAGGACACTATGCAAGATAATTCCCACTTCCACCAGTGACCTATATTTATTGTCGCACATGAGATCACAACATGGAAGAATTCCCGACACTATTAGGGAAGATCTAGGAGAAGAGAAATCAAGTGAGATCGGAAGAGAGAATCTGTATGGGAGATTGACCAGAGATTCAAACGAATAAAGGGAAAGCTAAAATATGTCATGACATATATGCAACATAGGCACTTGTTCATCAATTCACTATTACGACACTTGAAATATCCACTGTGACAACAAAAGTTTCAGACGCAGGAAGAGGCTCTGCAGGCAGCCCTGCAACTGGAAGAGAAACAATATCATAATACATATCCAACCATCGAGGAGTTGAAGGAGGATTTGAAGAACTTAACATTCTGGCTAAAACAGAAAAAGAAAAAGGAAAAAAGAGAAACTGTTTGGCGTACCACATGTAGGACAGAAGGACACCATAAGAAGGAATGTCCAACATTCGCGTAGTACATGGCAACAGGAATTCCAAATCCATTACCAACAGGAGGAATATGGTGCAAGATTTGTATGAAATAGGGTCACGATCCATATCACTACCCAATGATGCAGAAGTACTAGACATTGCCGAAGAGCTCGTATTGCAACTTTTGCAAGTTAGTAGGCCATGATGACAAAGATTACAGAACCATGAAGTTGATGAGGGAAAGAACATCAGAAGCATATAGGGTGTAGGAAAAAATCATGACTGGGAAAGACACACCCCAATTTAATCAAGTACCAACCCTGTACAACACTACGCAACAACAGTATAACACCGCGCAACAACCATACAACATTGTGCAACCGCAGTATAATACCATGTAGTCACACTATAATACCACATAGTATAACCAGACGCCTTAGTATAATGCACCTCAAGGGGATCGAGATGGCTACAGAGGCGGAGGAAGAGAAAGAGGAGGATTTGGAAGTGGTAGAGGACCAATGTTATGTCACAATTGTCAACAACCAGGACACTATGCAAGATAATTCCCACTTCCACCAGTGACCTATATTTATTGTCGCACATGAGATCACAACATGGAAGAATTCCCGACACTATTAGGGAAGATCTAGGAGAAGAGAAATCAAAACAATTAGAATATTTAGTGGATTTCAGTAGAAATGAGGGATGAAGGAAGAAACATCAACATAGTTACACGAGGCAGAGATAAAACAAGAAATGATGTTGTATGACAAGAACCAACACAACACCAATGGGTGAAGAAGAATGTCGAACCAAGGAAGTAGTTTGACATGAAGAATGAGAAGGATATATTCAAGAAATCTAGACAAGAATTTCTGAATCCAAACATTGCGTCGACATCAACCGTGCATCATAGTAAGTAAGTACTTGAGTACCAGATTCCTTCATTGTTGGATCACACCAAAGAAACACAACCCATGGGACAAGTAAGTACAATTAAAGGATTTTTGCGATCATGTGTAAAACTACTAAATGATCCATCCTTTGTTAAAGTATTACAAAACATGCTAGAAAGATGTAGCATAGAAGAAAAAGGAAAGTTAGATCAGAAAACAATCAATCACCTACATACAAGGAGGAGAACAAGTAGGGAGTTCAGGATGAATGCCAACATTGGAGATTTCAACATGGGAGATATTATACTAGATTTAGGATCCGAAGTAAATGTATTACCCAAGAAGACATGACAATGTATGGGAGAACCCATATTAGGATATTCACCTGTTCAGCTGAAACTAGAAAATCAACATAGATTTATACTAATTGGAAGTCTAAAAGGAGTGACAGTAGCCCTGGATGGAGTGCAGACTAAAGTTGATTTCGAAGTAATTGATATAGTGGATGACACAAAACCTTATCTAACATTTCTTGTCTTAGACTGGGCGTTTGATAACCAGACCATAGTCAACTGAAATACATGGAATATGACCTTTGAGTAAGGAGAATATAGTGTCATTGCACCATTGGATCCATTAGAATGGGAAAGGTTTGTAGAGCCTACTTGCTTGGACCTAGAGGAAATTAACTAGTTGTACAGAACAACTACATGAAATCAGGATTACATAAACCCAAATGCATATGGGGTACTCAGTTGGCGAAGTATCACCTCATGTGCGTTAGACTCAGATACGGGCTTAGAAAATTGGAAATAGAGGTTACACGAGGTCTCCACAAGGAGATGCGCAAGAATAGACCACACAGTAAGATGGGTAGGTATGGAGATAAGGGAACCTCCCAGCTTCCACGGGGTGAACGACCTAGAAACATTCTTAACATGGTACGCAGATGAAGTGTTAGAAAATCATAGGCTCTTATCCCTAGATATAGCACTCAAGGCGACACCTGGGAGATGGTGGGGTTTGCACAAAGAAACAATCAAGGACTAGTACCAATGTAAGCGGTTACTACGCATTAGCTTTAGCGTAGAACAAGGAAGCAACCAACGATAGAAATATGACGGACAGGGGGCACCAACAGAACACTTGGAGAAGTGCAGAGCGCTGTGGAAAATGACACCACCAGAGGAATGGCCTCACCATTTCGTACACACATTAGAGGGCATCCCAAAAAACAAGTGTACAGACCAATAACTGCACAGAGGAACTACAAGATGGATAGTATTACAACAAAACTTTATAGTCACTTTCTCATTTGAGCATGAGAACCCCAACACAGACACAACACTTAAACAAATCCGAGGGGTGATATTCATTAAGGAATCAAAAGTTGAATTCATAACATAAGAACAATAGCAAAGAAGACAGACAATGAAATAACTACTGTCATGCTACCATGTGCAAGAAGAAGCACCAGATGAATATGACCTGCACGATATTTAGATTGAGGAAGTTGAAGGCAAGAGAGAAGTGGAAGGTCCACCTATGGAATCAGAAGTGATTGTTGTGCCAATCAAGGTGAAGAAAGTCAACATCAAGACAATTGAGAATCCAAAAATGGCCAGCCTTGGAGATTATTGGGATGAACAAACAATGGAAAGTATAACAGAGTTATTGTGAAAGTACAATGACCTGTTCCCAACAACGTTCACAGAAATGAAAGGCATAGCAGGAGAGCTAGGCGAAATTAAAATACCGCTCAGAGCTGAGGAAAGATCGATCAGACAATGACCATATAGACTAAATTTGATATATAAGAAAAAAGTCAAACCTGAGATCGATAGGATGTTGGAGGCTGGAATCATATAACATGTAGAGGAATCATAATGGTTAAGCCCGATGGTAGTTTAGGAGAAGAAAAAAGGGGGGGATAATAATATGCGTTGAATTGAGGAAGTTGAACGATGCGTGCCTACATGAACCGTTCTCTATCCCGTTCACAGATAAAGTATCGGAGAATGTAGGTGGACATGAAACTTATTCATTCACCAATGGGTTCTTAGGATACCATCGGATCAAGATAGCACTAGAAGATAGATAGAAGACCACTTTTTCCACGAAATGGGGATCCTACCAGTATATAGTCATGCCGTTTGGATTGAAGAATGCACCATCAATATTTTCTAGAGTAGTCATAGATGCATTTAAAGAATGCATCCACCAGTTTCTAGAGGTATATTTGGATGATTGGACAATCTATGGTCTCTTGAAAGACCATGTAGAGGTCTTGCGGCTAATGTTAGAAAGATGCAGGCAATGCCATATTTCGTTAAATATCAAGAAGTGCATCTTCAGAAAAATTTTTGGGATACTATTGGGCCACATAGTATGCAAACAAGATTTGCTAGTAGATCCTGCCAAGATTGTAGTAATTGTTAACTTTCCACCACCAAAAACAGTCTGTCAATTGAGAACAACATTGGGACACACAAGATACTACAGGAAATTTATAAAGGGGTATGCGCAAATCACTGCACCAATGGATAAATTGCTAAGGAAAGACACAAAGTTCAAGTGGAATGAGGATTATCAGCATGGTCTGGATACCCTGAAATATAAGATGGTAACTGCACCAATACTAGTATTCCCAAATTGGGAAAAGACATTCCACATACATGTAGATGCATCGACCATAGAACTTGGAGCTATTCTAGCGCAACCATGAGTAG
>CBVK0102559326.1:0-13907 GCA_900067695.1 Picea abies | reverse complement strand
TCTCAATGGTTGTAACTCATTCAAGCAAGAGGGAAAAACAGAATGGAAAAGGAAGAAATCACAATCTGATAGCATAACTCACATGGATGTTCAATGTTAGAAATGAATGCTTAATAAAACTGCCCTTAGGCTTATAATGCTCATACACAAGTCGACTAATCAAATTCTTCTCCAGGCCTTACCCTCTTGGGCCTCCCCACACCTTTGTCCATTACCAAAAAAATAACTTAAATAGTCGAGTCCCCATAAAAAGACTCTTGTTATCTCCCTCTAAACAATCATCATAATGAATTAAGAATATAAATAATATATGATATCTTGCAAAACATCTAGGACAATTGAAATTAAATTCCTTGCAATATGTGATCTGGAGTCATCTCGCCAGTTACTCTGCCACCTTAAAATCTGAGATATGTAATTAAGTGTTTGAATACTCATCTACTTAGAAAACTAGATCGGATCTCTGGAAATTAGGATTTGTTTCCAATATGCTAGAATGTCGGTTTCATTAGCTAATTTTGGTGCTCTTTTGATTTCTTTGCCTAAAAATATGGAATAGTCCATCGTCTATTGCTTCAAACTCTGGATATGATTATTGCTAACTAATCATGCTCTTGGAAATATTGAACTAATCCTGAAGATGCTGGATCTTGGTTTGCATCAATGGACTCCAACTCCCTATCCGTGTGATGCAACGACCTCTTGTCAGCAATTTGAACATGCCAGTCCTCCAGTTCTACAAGACTGATGAACCCATCAAGGGGCTTCACATCAACAAGTGGAAACAGAGCTAGGAGCCGATGGGTGATGTTAAATCTCTTGTGGTCATTCAAATAATTTTCATCCTCGTAGTTGGGAGAATGGAGCTCGTTCCAAGCATCATGGGCCTTTGAATGGTTTTGGTCATCGTGCCATCGTTTGGCATTAACGAGATACAAAGAATTCTGTAATAGTTCTGGGTGGTGTTACTTTAATTGGTCTTCACCAGCCCTCTTTGAGTCACCCAATCATCCGCATTCCACAAGCTGGAGTGGACTCCCATGGCCTGGCTGTTCAGATAGGGCAGTCCCATTGCTTCATTGTTCTTATACACTCTGATGGGAGTGGCGTCCACATAGAATATGATGTGATGTGGGTTCCACTGAATGGCATATGTGTGGAACTCAGTGGTGGGGTCGAACCACAAATAAATGCATTGTTCTCTGTTGCCAATTCCATGAGAAAATATGTTGGTCTGCACAATGTAAGGCTCCTCGGACACATTTCCCAGAAACTAAAAATCTACTTCATCATGCTTTGGCCCTTCATTCAAAGAGAGATAGTAAGCAGTGACAGTTCCAGCTGAGTCTCCGGGAACCAACTTTATTTGCATTCTAATGTTGCCAAAGAGAAACTTATTCTTGGATGTGAAGCCCGATCCCGAGGATCAGTCAAGAAGGAGCTGCAACTGTTGGCCTCCATTGAGAAATCTGGCATGATCAGAAGACCAAGTGATGTCAAAGTCCTGAGAGACATTCCCACTATTCACTCTGCTGTTTGCAGCCGTCCTCAACAGAAGCAAAAACATGATCAAGTGTAATATTGACATTGTAGTTGATGATTTAATGATGGATGAAGCCATGTACAAGTAAGTTCAGGTAGAGCATAGGACCTGGTGAAATATGGTGGGAGTATAGAAAGAGGTTAGAGCCACCCAACTCGCATTTATAGGTGTAAGTGGAGTGTCCAGCACAAGTATCTCCAGAGTGACATAAGGAAGAAGACATTATTGCTGGTGTTATATGAAGATGGATCACGTAACCAAACCGAAATCTCCTTTATCCTGAAGACATACTCCATGTGACTTGACTCTAGCTTGACTACAGTTCTGACCTTATGAGTGAATCTCATTATTTTCCATAGGCTCCTCTTTGTGGCTTGTCACTTGGGGAATAGTTTCGTGTTGACTCGTGGCTTGTGTGTGGCTTAGCTTGAGAATTGAGCCTGTATGTTGTTACTTTACTTATGTGTTGTGTGACAGGTTGCATGGAGCTGGAGCTTGGAGCATTGGAGTTGAAGTTTGGCCTTTGGGCCCAAAATTTGATAAAACCTTATATAAGGTCAAGGGATAACTAAAAAAGACCAAAAATTGATTAATAAACGAAGAAGCAAGATGAAATTGGCTTAATAAAAATTTAATTTCTAGGTACTAACATGTTTCGATACTACAGGAATAAGCCTATTCCCGCAACAAGGAAAAATTGAAATGTTTAATATCTAGATACTAACATTGGCTCCTTCTGGGGATGGCATACTGCCTGCCAGTTGCCAAGAACAAGCAGACCATGTGCCTTAATATTTTTCCATTTGTGCAACTTGACCTTGCAAGCTTTTGCCTCTGCAAACATTCACATTCTTTTGTGCCTAGTCCATTGGGTTGTGGAGTCAATCAATATTATTTTAATTCTGGCCCCAAACCTCTGCAACTTATTCAAACTCTAACAAAGTGTTGAAAACAAGCTCCCTGCAAATATGATTACACTAAGAAAACTGCAAAAACAAATGCTCAAGAAGAGATCTTATTGCCTTCCCTACTTCTAATCAATAATACCATCACTTGATCAAGTGAAATCATGTTTCCAATGAAGCCATGATAACATCAAACCATTTACCAAATCTCTTTCAATGCAGATAAAAATTAGAGAGGAATCCATAACTGGTAGCAGAATTTCAACTTGCAGCATATTCTTACAATCATCATCTGCTTTAATTCCGAAAATAGTAAGACTGAAATCTTCTGAGAAATATGGTTCCATATAAATGGCTACTGGATCATAGAAGAAATAAATAGATGAACAACCAAACAAGTTTACCTATGCTTGCAGCTGAAACTTTGCTTCCCTTCTGGTAGATGGCTGCCATAAACGGGTTCTGACTGTACATGACAAATGGGCAGAATGTTCTCATAAACATGTTGATCAAATCTAACATTTCCATATGCTGCCTCATATATCTGTTCTTGATGAGAAGCCTCTTTAGTTTTAATCACATGTAACAACATATCATAGGAATCCACCTAAAGAAGTTGAGGAAAGACCTCTTCTTCAACTATTTTTTCATTCAGATCTAAGACAGTAGATGCATCAGAAACAAAATCTAATACATCCACAACTATGCAGTCATCTTTCCTATCATCAATGGTATCTTGAAGGTCTTCCTTAAAAAAATAATTTTTGTCCTTACCATCAGGAGAAAAATCTACTTTTTGCTAAATATGCTTCTCAAATACATCACAACAATTTTCAAAAAGACTTTCAATTGAAAATTTTCCTCTATAAAATATATTGAAAGCATCATGAAAACTTGCCAATGAGTTAATACATGAAGCTGGAAGAGATCTGCACCAATCAAGGGCTTCTCCCTTCAATGAGTATATGAAAAGCTTGATCTTGACATCTTCATGCACAATCTGACTTTTATGAATAAACTCATGAAAATCTCGCAGATGCTCAGCTGGAATCTCCCAATCTTCGTCTTTAAATGTAGGGAGGGTACCTTCCCATTCAACTCTACTAAGAATTGGGTTTGGAAAACCAATGACATTTGAAAAATCACAAAAAGCAAACCTTTGAGCCAAAATGGCTTCCATGCTTGGATCTAGTGGAGTCGCCTATTAATCTTTAGACAGTGGAGTCACCATGGTGAAAGATCTGCAGTCATGTATCTGTCCTCTTCCCGTTCACCATCAAGAAGCGGATCTGATTGTTGTCTTTCTCCCAGGGATAAATACTTCGTGTCTCCATCCCCGACAACGATGCCAAAAATGTTAGTCCCTAAAGTTGCACTTGACTGCTAAGGGAAAGCTAGGGAATCATTGATTTATTGCATTGGTTCTTATGGATAAATGTGTATGGTTTTTTGCAAAGGTTGGAGGTGTTAGCAGTAAATGAAGAAAGAGAATATCAATCTTTGATTGTAAAAAAAGGTTGATCCCACTTACTTAGTCAATTGTAGTCAATTTAATAAAGCAAATAAAACCATAAGATGAAAGAAATATGCAAATGTCCAATCTGTTCACTCAATGAAAGAAATATGCAAATGTCCAATCTGTTCACTCACATAGGAAGATTTATGATCCTAAATGTCATTTAGAAACAGAGAACAAAGTACTTAAAAACAAGTCTGGAAATGTGAAAGAAAATAGTGAAATCTTCACTGCCTTATCAACATAACAAGATGATTTCAGTGCATTCCAGAGATAACATGTTTTACAAGTAAGAAAAAGAAGAAAGAGATTTAGAGGAGAAAATCTACTCATCAAAAGGGTTGTAGCATTGAGTGCGAAATGAAATAGTCCCTACTTTACAATCATAAAAGAATCCCAATCCAGCATCCCTGGTGTCTCTTTAACATTCTTGGGCCTGCTCCCTCTCCTGGTTCATTACAAAAAATGACTTAAATAGCTGAGTCCCATAAACAGACTCTTGTTATCTCTCTCTAAACAATCATCACAATGAGCTAAGAATAGAAACAATCTATGGTATCTTGCAAAAAAATCTGGGACAACTGAAATTAAATTCCTTGCAATCTCTGATCTGAAGTCATCTCGCCAGTTACTCTACCATGTTAAAATCTGAGATATGTAATTAGGTGTTTGAATACTTATGTACTTAGAAAACTGGATCGAATCTCTGGAAATTAGGATTTGCTATCAATATGCTATAATGTCGGTTTCATTAGATAATTTTAATGCTCTTTTGATTTCTTTGCCTAAAAATATGGAATGCTCCATGAACTATTGCTTCAAACTATGGATATGATTATTGCTAACTAATCATGCTCCTGAAAATATTGAACTAATCCTGAAGATGCTAGATCTTGTTTGCATCAGCAGAATCCAACTCTCTATCTGTGTGATGCAATAGCCTCTTGTAAGCAATTTGAACATGCCAGTCCTCCAGTTCTACCAGACTGATGAACCCATCAAGGGGCTTCACATCAACAAGTGGAAATAGAGCTAGGAGCCGATGGGTGATGTTAAATCTCTCGTGGTCATTCAAGTAATCTTCATCCTCGTAGTCGGGAGAATGGAGCTCGTTCCAGGCATCAAGGGCCTCTGAATGGTTTTGGTCATCATGCCATCCTTTGCCACTAACGAGATAGGAAGAATTCTGTAATAGTTCCGGGTGGTGTTTCTTTAATTGGTCTTCACCAGCCCTCTTTGAGTCACCCAATCATCCGCATTCCAGAAGTTGGAGTGGACTCCCATGGCCTGGCTATTCAGATAGGGCACTCCCATTACTTCATTGTTCTTATACACTCTGATGGGAGTGGTGTCCACATAGAATATGATGTGATGCGGGTTCCATTGAATGGAATATGTGTGGAACTCGGCGGTGGGGTCGAACCACAAATAAATGCGTTGTTCTCTGTTGCTAATTCCATGAGCAAATATGTTGGTCTGCACAATGTAAGGCTCCCCAGACACATTTACCAGAAACTCAAAATCTACTTCATCATGCTTTGGCCCTTCATTCAAAGAGAGATAGTAAGCAGTGACAGTTCCAGCTGAGTCTCCGGGCACCAACTTTATTTGCATTCTAATGTTGCCAAAGAGAAACTTATTCTACCAACTTTATTTGCATTCTAATGTTGCCAAAGAGAAACTTATTCTTGGATGTGAAGCCCGATCCCGAGGATTAGTCAAGCAGGAGCTACAACTGTTGGCCTCCATTGAGAAATCTGGCATGATTAGAAGACCAAGTGATGTCGAAGTCCTGAGAGAAATTCCCACTATTCACTCTGCTGCTTGTAGCCGTCCCTGACAGAAGAAAAAACATGATCAAGTGTAATATTGACATTGTAGTTGATGATTTAATGATGGAGGAAGCCATGTACAAGTAAGTTCAGGTAGAGCACAAGACCTGGTGAAATATGGTGGGAGTATAGAAAGAGGTTAGAGCCACCCAACTCGCATTTATAGGTTTAAGTGGAGCATCCAACACAAGTATCTCCAGAGTGACGTAAGGCAGAAGACATTATTTCTGGTGTTATATGAAGATGGATCGCGTAACCAAACCGAAATCTCCTTGCTTCTGAAGACATACTCTGTGTGACTTGACTCTAGCTTGACTACAGTCCCAACCTTATGAGTGAATCTCATTATTTTCCATAGGCTCCTCTTTGTGGCTTGGCACTTGGGGAATAGGCTCGTGTTAACTCATGGCTTGTGTGTGGCTTAGCATGAGAATTGAGCCTGTATGTTGTTACTTTACTTATGTGTTGTGTGACAGGTTGCATGGAGCTGGAGCTTGGAGCGTTGGAGCTGAAGTTTGGCCTTTAGGCCCAAAATTTGATAAAACCTTGTATAAGGTCGAGGGCCAACTAAAAAAGACCAAAAATTGATTAATAAACGAAGCCGCAAGCTGAAATTGGCTTAATAAAATTTTAAGTTCGAGGTACTAACATGTTTCGATACTACAGGAATAACCCTATTCTCGCAACAAGGAAAAATTGAAATGTTTAATATCTAGATACTAACACTTAGTATGTATTATCGGGTTACATGTTTTTTTGGAAAATTTGTTAGATTGGCCACCTTTAGGAAAATATGAAACTCCTGTTTATCTTAAGACTCTTAAGATATTGGATGTTTGTTATGATATTTGTGTAGTTGTTTGGAAATCTGTTGATCTTGAAGGATGTAATCCACTTCTATCCTTGGAACAACTCTTTTCTGAAGGAATATAAAATTCTTTTTTGGTTAAAAAAAATATCTTTTTAATTTCACAAATAAAAAATACTCTATTTCTCAACAAAAATCCTCTCCTTTCCCTAAATGCTATCACTCTTTATTTGTCTTTTAACTTTTTTTCTTCTCCTCTCCAACATGATTTTTCTCTCAAAGAAGAGTGGGGTTTTATTTTCTCTTAAAGAAGGATAGGCTTGCTTATGGAGGATAGCTTCTCAATCCATGAATGTAATCTTCTCCAATTATTTTCTTATTTTTGTTGTATAACTTTTTTTTATTGAATTTAGTTTTCATTGTTTAAGGAGGTTTATGTCTTACTTTTGGTTTATTTTTGTTGCAACGAAATGATGGTGTATTATTTTGACCATGGATTATATTGGAAACCATATTATTCCTTTACATTTTTTTATTGTTAAGTTTCATGGGCATAGCCCTTATTTTTTTAGTTTCTTATAGTGGGGAAGGTAGATTTTTTCTTTAAATGGGCGTGTTTCTTCATAATATTTTTCTCCATTTTTTGTGAAGGGTTTCATCCATGTTATTAAGGAACCCCTATTTAATGGCTGATACTTTTTTTCTTCCCTATGTCCTCCCCTTTCCCCAAAGAAAAAAAACTCAAAACCCTTAAAAATACTTGCAAGAAAAACCATACACATTTAATGCACGAAAAATACTAGGGCAATAGCTTTTAAAAAAAATAATTAATGTTAAAAATCCCATCCCGTAACGTTTTTTCATACATAGATAGGAATTTTAAGTTTAAATGAATGTTCATTGTATATTTGAGTTTCTCTTCATTTGCTGGTTATGGGTTTTTATTTCAAGTTTTTCCATGTATTCTCATATGTGCTTGTTAGTTTTATGTAGTGAAAATTATATCTTTTCAAAGTGGTTTCAAGAAATATTATGGAAACCACAAGGGTGCATAATAGGTCCTTTTGTTTTTACCATTTTGGTAGATTTTACCACTAGCAAGCTCATGAAATTTCTTGAATTTTTGGCATATGCAGCTTTGATGAAAAAATGTTCGTAAAAATGCCTATATGAAAGGAATGAAGTTTTCATGCAAAGAGTTTGTAAAAATATCTATACCCAAGGAATAAATGTTGCATTTAAGTGTCTGTATAAATGCCTAATCCCATGAAATGCAATTTGTATGAAAATTGTCTGTAGAAATACATAAGCCAAAGTAATGTGGTTTGCATGCAAAGTATTTGTAAAAATTCCTCAACAAAGGAATGAATTTGTAGTTTCATATAAATTTTAGTCTATTAGTTAACATATGTTTTTTTTTATCAAAGAGATGGAAGATTTTAATTCATTAAAATGGGCGCAGCCTAAATCACCGAGTACACAATTTAGAACTGGTTTATAGAGAAAAATTATAATTCAAACAAACTAGCTATCTTCCACACATCTACACTATCCCTATACTTCCTCCACTTCCTAAGACTATCACTGAACTGGACTGAGTAAATTTGGTAAAAAATACTTATAATACATACCAAAAAACAAAACATGACTAAGTTTAAGGTAGGAACATTCTATACCTCTTCCGTTTTGACATATTCATCATTTGACATGCCACTATGACATTTAAATCTAGTAACAATGATGCCTCCTATCTAAACGGGAAACCTGTGTCCATACTAGGAGAATAATTCTCAGGTGCCTCATTCGATGTGTCAATTGCTGCTGCAAGTATTCCACTTGAGACGTAGGAATTCAACCTCATCCTGTAACTGCCCCACTAAAACCTCGTGATAAGCCAACGTCGCCACAACAAAGGAAACTGTAGCATTGAGTGCATTTACCTTAATAACCAATCTATGAAAATCCATAAAATTATTGTCAGTTACTTCCTCATCTTGGGTCCTTTCATTCATCTTGGTATCCATAATTATCAAATTTTTTGATACCTTGTGGCTATGGAAAATAAGAAACCAAATTCCCATGCAATAGACAAACGAACCTCTAGGCCTGCCACTCCACATAATGCAACCACACAACAACCTGGATTGCCAGAACACTACAAAGATATTGCCTCCCTGAATGAAATTTTTTTTTTTCAGAAAAATTCCTACTAGCCATGTATCTTCAGGTTGAAATCTACCATATTAATAACATCACTTCCCTTCCAAATCAAATCTATACATGCATCGTGAACCTTACCATATCATCCTTTATAAATTCTAATGAACTCACCTTGTGAGCACTTGATCCAGCTGATCTTAGAGCCTATATTTCCCATCGTGACTTGTACTTCCTTCACCTAAGTAGTTTATTTTATCATGGAAACTTTCCAATCCAAAGTCCTATCCATCAAGCTAGGAATGGGTTTGTACTTGGTGCATACCATCTCCCATGATCTCCCACAAACCAAGGTACCTCACCCACTCATAGAATCTATTACCTGCATCATCCATTTCACCTGAGATAATTGTTTTATGACATTCTCTACGTGCCTTCCACATGTTAGAATGAACTGTCTTGCCTTTTGTGCCATAAAAATACTATAAGATGGTACTTTCATGAACCTTCCACATGGAGGAACCTACATGAACCCTCCATGTAGAGGTTTAAGAGAATCAAGTTCCATGTCAATCATATGGGCCCCACTCAAATGCCAAGCCCTCTTCATTATGGTGGAGTGGCAATGCTCACGGTCCCACAAAACCCCAAGGAACCTGGGGCTAAACCGATGTATTTATTATCCATTTCATCTACCTTTGTGTTGTTTTCTCAGAGGATGTGGTAAAAATGAACATATATATTGGTCAAGGAGAGGTTAATATGTTCTATGAGGACCTTCAAACTAACCTCCTTGGGGGAGGTTCCAATAACAAAATATCTGATAGTGTTTTTGGAATCGCCCACAATATTCATTTGCGATATTTTCTTTTTCTTTGCTAACTGCACCCCTTGATAGACTACATAGGATTATGCCTTGTTGTGCAAGGTGATACCTAGATTCTAGTAGAAATATAATTCTCATGTTCCTCTAGGGCCATTCAACACCCCCCCCCGCACATGTCTCCCCTATTAGTTAACATATGTTAATCATTGAAGTATATCAATTTTAAAAATCTAAATGATCATTTGATTTAGTATATTAGAAGTATGATAATTAATGTAAAAACTTTTTGTACACAATTTCTTTCCAACATTAACTTGTCTTATATCATGGTTAAGGTAATCAAATTTATCATCCTCTAATATGTAGCTTCCCATGGTCGTAACTTTTATGTATGAACTTTATTTTAGGCACTTGATACACTATTGGAAAGTTCTCACTGATATGTGTGTGTGTGTACATACATACATACATAATATGATGATGATGATGATGATGATGATATCCATTGAGACAAAAATTGGTCTATTGGACCTTAAGAAAGGTAAGAGATTACTTGGATTTATTTAAACTGTTATTTCAATGCTTGAAAAGCATTAGGAGAAGCGTTCCAAGATCACTATAGTTTTGATGACTTAGAAGGTTAGGAAGGTTGGTATTGTGACAAATATTTTTAAATTGATATATAATTTGAAAGTGATTTTCATCTTCAACCCTCTTGGTGTCACAAAGGTGATATATTCTTTCATTCCATGATGTTTTAGCGATTTTCCAATGCCCAATTTCACTATGTAGCTTGTGAGAATTATTTATTATTTTAGCAATATTGATTCTCTTCTTTACGCTAGTCAAAACAAAGAGATACTTTTGATCTTCAATATTAGGGTTAACCACCTACTTATAATATATTAATTTTATTTTACCCTCTAGTTCTTGATATCACCATAGTTTCTCTTTAAATTTAGCTTGAACAATATTTTTATTATCATCGGTATTATGTATAATACCTTCTTCTTTTATTCCTCAATGATTTAGCCAAGAATTGACATCATTATGCCATCCCCACTTGAGCCATTAGTGATTTTGGCTAGAGTCTGAAGAAATTTTGGGGAGCCTTTTGTCATATATGTTGTTTATATTGTCCTTGTACATTAAGTACCTAATCATAGTTGTTCTCTCAATGGGGGAAATGATTCTATGAGGAGGATAGGATAGGGTGTATTCCTTTAATTTAGAGATTATAAGTTATAAACTTACTTTGGATTTGCTCTATCTTTCTCCACAATTTTCAAGAGATATTGCATCCCCAAAATTCACATCCATATAAGATAACATGAGTGAAAAGAGTTTCAAAGATGAGTTTTTATTATCCCAAAGATGAAGTTTTACTAATTTACAATTATTTTCAAGCCTGTAATAATCCTTCCATGCTTCATTTATCCTTTTATCAATGTTATAGTTCCAATTGATCTTGTGATGAATAACTTCTTCTTCTATTCCCTAACGAGTTAGCCAAGAATTGGCATCATTATGCCATCCATTCTTTAGCCATTGGTGATTTTAGATAGAGTCTTGTTATATTCCAAAACTTCCCTACCTATGCATACATGGTATTGCCCATTCCACTTACATATTTTTCCAAAAATACTGCTGAGGCTTCCTCTTAAAAAACTAATTTTTGGAAGATGTACGCTCCCTAATGAACTGATAACCCATGTACACACGCATGCTGCATACTAGTTATCCTACGTACATATGATAAATTCATACTAGTCATCCCGTGTTTACCTCCAAAAATTGCAAAAAATATAAAATTGCAAGGAATTCGTCAAAGTTTACAGGATATTGAGGGTTTCCCAACCATTTTACCCATTGTAGCCCATCCCCAAACCAAATAACCATATTTTTCTCATATAAAAGGGGTCTTGGGGTCTCATTTCAATACCAAGAAAGAGAATAAGAAAACTCTGCCAAAATCCCTTCCCCTTCTTAGCCCAAGTTTTGCATCCTATTCTAAGTTGTGGCCTCGACATTCCCCTCCATCCCTTTCTCCTTTCCCAAGTGATAAGTTGGTTGTGAGAGGCTTACATGAGATATATGCATTCAGAGTCAAGATAGGGGATCTTGGACCTAGTTCACAGAGTGATTGCTGATGAAGGTTGCAATCTTTCTGATCTTAATATTGAATAAAAGATTTCTTTTCAGTCCCAAAACATTATGTCTATATGATTTCATTGATTTATGCATTTATTTCTATATTTGAACATCGAAAGTGATAAGTAGAGCTTGTATGTGTTGTAGAATTTATTTCCTAATCCTTTTGCACATCATCTTTGGGAGGAGACACGGAATCTAGGAAGATGCAAAGGCGAAAGATTCCTACACCAACTGTAAGGACCAAAGCTACACCTATTGACCTTCTTTCCTCTCTCTTGTTTTTCAGTTTAGATAGTTTTGGGGTAACTTAGGAATAGAAATGTATTTTAGGGGAAATTAGTGCTCTTCCTATACCTCGACCTAGTATAGGGTGATTTTCCCCACTAGCAGAATTGGGGACTCCACTAGGGAGTCTCTCTAGGGTCTTAGTGGGAGATTTTGGTTTAAATTGGTTTTTTTAGTTTCTTTTTGGGTTTTCTAGGTTTACTGAGTCAGTTTAGGGTCTCTGGTCACCTTCTAGGTGCCTACCATCCTTCCCTACCCAATCAGTTTTCCAATCCTTTTTTTTTTCTTTTTGATAATTTCCAGAGGTGTACGCACCTTGATTTTGTTCAGCCCGCATACATACACAGTATGCCTAGTATAAAACCCACGTACATACATAGACTTCTTGTGCACAACCCACATCTTTGTGTTTTATAAGGTTTAAAAAAATGAGATTTCCTCTTTCCTGACATAAGTTTTGTTGCTTCTCAGGCCTTCTTCAACCCTACAGGGTCTTTGTTAATGGTCTTTGGTTGGGTCAAATATTCGGTTTAACTTGATTTTTGTAAAGAACTTCTGTTGTTTATTTACTTTCTTTTGTTTTCTTTAAGGGTTTAGAGTGAGCCTATAAACTTTAGATCCTCCTCTGGATTCCACTGAATCTTTGCATTTACGCGGTGGTCTAGGGTCTGTGTTAGTCTCGTGTTCTATTTTCTCTTTATCCCTTTTTATGCTTTGAAAAACAAAAAATATAGTTTATTTGTGTTTTTTCTTTTCCAAGCATTTCAAAAAAATCATTTTTTTTTGTTGCATTTAGTTATGAATCTTGTTTGGTAGTTGTAGTGTAGGTTGTTTTTCACATCAGAAAAGAGTTCTTTTTCAAAGTTCCTTCTTAATTATTTCCCTGAAAGTTTAGTAGTTTTGCATTTTAAAATGAAAATCTATTTTAGGAAAACTTTTGGTTATAGGATCTTGGAATACTATTTTGAAAATTTTGCAGTTACAAAGATTTAAAAGTCGTTTCTTTCGATTGGAGAATATAATTTTCTTTTACATAAATGATTTAAAGTTTTTCTTGTCTTTCATGATCCATATGGATATTGGTGGCCACCCACCTTTTCCAACTGGCTCAAAACAACTTTCTGACATTTTTGGTAATTTACTATTTTTAGCAGTTTTTACTTCCGGGGCCATTTTGAGGGCCCAAATGAAGGTTTTTCGGTATCGAGCCCATAAATGATATTTTAAGGCATGATTGAGCCCCCAAAATGAATCTCCTTGACGATACCTTTCCAACGGGCTATCACACGCCTAAAACGGAGATCGTATGCAAAAGTTACAACCCTGGGAAGTTGATGTACTAGCTTACCCAAACGGGTTGAGGGCCTAAATGAAGGTTTTTCGGTATCGAGCTCCTCAATGATAGTTGAAAGCATGATTGAGCCCCCAAAATGAATCTCCTCGACGATACCTTTCCAACAGTTTATCACATGCCTAAAAAAAATATTGTATGCAAAAGTTATGACCCTGGGAAGTTGATGTACTAGCTTACCCAAATGGGGCCCATGTGACTTTTGGCGCTTCATCTCCTAGGGTTAGCTTTTTGGATGTTTAGGGTTTTTGGCATTCTTGCTTATTGTAAAAATTCCTTCAAAGCCTCATTTTAATATTCTTCTTGCGAATGCACGCTACCGTCACATCTCTTCTCAGAGATAAACCGCCACCATTCCAGCAAGCTTGTTTTCGCTGCATTTTACAGTTTCAGCTTATTTCGTTATTGAATAGAAAACCAGTTTTACTTTATCTCTATTATTTTGTGTTAAGCACCTGTTAATAATCTGTATTGATTTCATTTTGCTCATAAAATCCGGATCAGTGGTATCAGAGCGGTCTGCTCCTTGT
>CBVK0102559282.1:947-19324 GCA_900067695.1 Picea abies | reverse complement strand
AACCAATCCAAAACCATAAAATCAATCTAATTCAAATACTACTTATTACCATTTACAACTCCCCGGCAAGGGCGCCAAAATGTTGGTGCAATTATATGTTCAATATATTGCAATCATTTAATATGTCAATTTGGTTTCATAATCAATAGAGTTGATGCACTATATGTGTCAATAACAGATAAATTCCTATGTCTGATGAGTATAGCCTACATAAGAAAACACTCTAAACCAATACTTTGTTTTCACACTTTTCAAGTAACACTCTCAACACAATTCAAAAATCAGAAAGAAAACGCATAAACAAGCATGTGATCTAAAGCTCTTGCTCATGTGGCTAATCTATTAATTTATAGGCTCATGAAAGGGAAAGATGAACTTTGAATTTATTTCCTGTAGCAACTAAACTAGCAGCAATTAACACTTTTCACATTCTTAAAAGAAAGCTCAATCAAGCCTAGAAGAAATACCAAGTGAAGTAAGACACTCCATTATAGGTGCATGTAGGGTGAGAGATGGAGGTCTTGATTGTGCTTATGTTTGCAAGATGTATACTAATCAATTCTAGAAGAAACTCTAGGTGTGGTGAGATACTCCATTATAGGCTCATGTAGGGTGAAAGATGGAGATATGAATTATCCCTAGATTTGCAAAATACAAACAAACACTAAAGCATTCAGGCTAACAAATGATTGTCTACCTGCACACACACAAGGATAACAAGTATTTACTCAAAAATCTACGTTGCACTTAGAACTCTCACTCACTCAGAATTACCACACATCTATATTGCATGCTATCAAGTGTATCACTGAAACATAACAGGAATAAAGTTAGATGCTTTGATCAAACACAGAACTATTCTATCCACACACACAAAAAACCAGAATTATATTTACACATAAATACAAGGAAGCTTACCTTGATTGGGTTGATGGGCCCTTGTCATACCAACAAGGCAGCTTTTAAAAGAAACTTACAGAAGAGAATATTTAATCACACACATGGAATCCATGAACTACAATTTATATCATTACTTCAAAAAACAGGGGTACAATCAATAGTCTTCAAGCATCAATCTTACAGCATAACAATGCTTAATTCTATCTATGTATATCTATGATCTACAAGGCTCTCTCTTTTAAATAGAAACAGTTGTTACAATCAAAGTCTAGAGATAACATCAAATGTCTGCACAAATATTACAATTGGTTGATGTATTGTTTTTCAAGGGAACGATTTCATCCTCATGACACGAAGTGCATGAGGATGATGTGTATCATGGTCTTCAATGAACAACCAATGTTTGAGCCAACAAATTCCTTGGACCCATTGAGATAAAACTCATTCAAACACCCAAGCCTGCAAATGCGGAATAGGTACCGGACGCACATAGCTAGAACAAAAAGAATGGTATCGAATGCACACAGTCAAATATTGGTACTGGACTAACACGTGAATAGGTATCAAATGAGTGCAGAAATAGGTACTAGACGAACACAGCAGTGGCATCAGACGAGCACAGAGACAAGTACTAGACCAGTGTAGAAATAGGTACTAGATGAATTGAGTATCGGATGAACGCCAAAAAGGGTACCAAGTGAATAGGATCTGTGTCATAAGGTCTGCTTGGATCATTCAAAGTAATTAGAGAGAATTTAAGATCAATTATTCAATTCCAATCATTAATAAATCTCATAAATCATGATTAAACATAAGTTTCCTCATATATACACAAGAATGGCTAAAAGACATGACTTTTGAGAAAAATAGGCAAATAGTGCATATGTCTGAGGCAGAGTTGGTCAAGATATAGGACAAGGTAAGGCAATTGGAGGTATCAAAAAGGAGACCTAACACTCTTCATTTGCAGTGGTCCACTCTTAGTGAAGGAAATGGCATGGACTATGGGGAATATAAATTATCACGACGTAGTTTTCTCGCATTGCCCCTATCCCTTCCAGATGGGATTTCAGCTAACTTGGTATATATAATAATATGATTGATCTCGATCCACTGGGTGTCCAGAGTTGGTGTGTCTTGGACCATATTGTGCCATTGTACCATCGATGTCCCTACTAGGACGTGTTTCCATAATTGTTTGTGTCCCTCATACCTGTGAAAATTAGTCTAATCTTATTGCTTGACCTTTCATTGCGGTGAATCACCTTATGTATCGTACTCCACCTGTGATGTTATTTTATCTTGTCTAGTATCTCGTACATCAGTCATTACTTTTTCCAACTAATTGAATCTTCAAAATCTTGGTACATGCCTCGTCTCCTATCTTCCTGAATTACCTAACTTTGTAGTATCTTTTTGTTTATTGGATAATGTACCTACCCCTATCTCTACCTAACTACTCCTACCCTAAACTAATTGTGCAACTGTTTGTCCATTTAGAACACAATTAGACCCTGCGGGCCATAATACGCCTACAATTGGCTGCCATTAATTAGTCTTTTGAGGGGTTGATCATGTACTGTTGCTAAATTTGTTACCCCTACATCATTGATGTATACCAATTGGAACAACCCTAACCATTGCATGTGTATTTTACCAAGGTGCTTGAGGAACTTATTGTCATATAGTAATACCAAAGAAGCAGACTGTTGAATTTTGTGTCAAATGTTGTGGTCTTTTCAGGACTTATGTCTTGGTTTCTCGACCAATTGGTTGGGACCCATAATGAGTCGGTCTTCCTTGATTTCCATCAGCTCATCCAACCACTTTTAAAGGGAAATTTCGTCTGTCATTTGTGTCATGAGCTAAATTTACAGACTTGGTACCACAAATTCTAAGGGCATCACAACCTCTTTACCATAGACCAACCAGAAGGGGGTGTGCTTAATTAGTCATTTCTAGGTTGTTATATATAGCCATAGCACTATTGGAATTCATTGATCCTTTATGTCACGTTGCACATTACAAACCTTGGTTAGTGCATGCTCTAATATCTTGTTGAAGGCATCAACCATGTCATTGTCTTGTGGTTGATATGGTGTACTCTTTTGGTGATGGATCATAAATTCATGAGTGAGTGTGTGGATAGTGTCATTCAAAAAGTTTGCACCCTAGTCACTCATGAACACCTTTGGACAACCAAACCTTGTGATCACATTTTCAAATATGAAGCATGTGACTATATCTATTGTAAAATCTCTCACCAGCATGACTTGTAACCAACATGTAAAGTATTTTGTGGTGGTAATAATGTATCGCACCCATCTTGTGCTCTGGGGGACTAATGGGTCCCACAAAATCAATAGCCCATTTTTCAAATGGTTCTAGCATTGTGACCGAGAAAAGTGGTAGTTCATCTCGTCTGCAAGGCTTCTCAATCCTTTAGCAAATGTCACAGCACTTGCAATATTCTTTATCATCCTCAAATACTAAAAACCACCATAACCCTGTGTGCACTAGCTTCTACATCATTTCCTTTTGTGATGTTGTTTCCCCCTTCAATGCCTTCATGTGCCTCATACAATATCATGGTGCGCTCTTGTTCTAATACACATCTGTACATGATTCCATTTATGCCAATATTGTACGAGTGGCCTGCAATCAACTGGAAATTGATGTTGTGGGTCACCAATTGTCTACACCATGTCTGAGTGTAGCCTTCTTTCGCGTGACTTGTTGTGAGGTAGGATGCAATCTCAGTGAGTTGATCTGACAATACTTCAACCTTCAATAGTTGTGCATCGGGGAACTCATCATATAAATTATCTTCGGTTTCCTGAACTCTATTCATGAGATATGGTCAGGCCCAACATTATGTTTTTTTGGTTTGACAACTACTTCAAAATCAAATTCTTGAAATAAAAGCAACCATCAGCATATTCTCCCCCCCAACACTATCTTATTGACCAAATAATTAAGGATCGAGTGGTCAGTAAATAATTTGAAGGGGATGTCGAGTAAGTAATTCCGAAACTTATGTAGGGCACAGACCATTCCCAGTCCTTTGTGCTCTGTGGTCATACAATTCTTCTTTGAATTTGATAGATTACTGCTGAAAAATTAGACTAGGTGATCAATGTTGTTTTCTTTGGGTTGTGTGGGCATTATGCCAAGTGCAATTGAGGATGAATCCACATGCACATGTAATATCCTAGTCCAATCTAGGGATATGAGGATTGGTGTAGTCACTAACTTTTCTTTCAGCATGTCCAATTCCTTTAGGCATTCTTGTCTCCATATATACTTTGTGTCTTTGCGCAATAGCTTCTCTAACGGTGTAGCAATATTTGTGTAATTTTGTATGAATCATCTATAATACCCTTTGTGTCCCAAAGTGGTGCATAGTTATCTGACGGATGTGGGAGCCAAGATATCCAGTATTGTGACAATATTTTCTTGATATATTAACAATCATTCCTTTCATACCACATGTCCCAACAGCATCCTAAACGGTGTACAGAAGATGCATTTTTTCAATTTCAAGGAAATCTATAACTGTCGGAACCTATCTAGCATTAATCATAGTTCCTACATATTCTCCTTCAGTAGGGTTAACACCATCTAGTAATCTAAGTATACCTCCACAAATTTATGGATGAAGTCCTTAAAAGTTGTGACCACAATTATGGAAAACACTACAGGTGCATTCTTCACTCTAAAGGGCATTACCATGTATGAAAATGAGCCTCATTTCATTGCATACATTTTTTTAGCTTGGCCTTCTTATGCAATCCACACCTGGTGATATCATTAAAATCCATATGTGATAGAGTGGGATTCATGCCTACCCATGTTTTCCAATACCTCATTTGTAAATGGTGTCAAAAAGAGATTGTGTACTCATGTTTCATTTTAGTTGTCAAGGTCTACACAAATTATTAGATCTCATGTCTCGTTTGGTTGCACCACCATTGGGATAATTCAATATGACTCCTCCACAGGGACAATGATCCCTGCCTCTAGCATTCAATCCAACTCCTTACACACTTTTTCCTTGTACTTTGGGTTCAGTGGATAAGTTATCCTTTTGATTGGCTTAGCATCGGGCTTCAATTGAATCTTCATTTCTTCGAGGGACTCCTCAATCCCTTTCATTTTTTAAAAACTCCTCAAGAATAGGTTTTCATATTCCTTCAACAAGTCTACCACTTGTGTCACTGTCTCCTGGTCCCATTAGTCACCAATTACAACCATCTTAGGTGTGTCTTTTGTGCCTATATTGTGCTTCTTCTTTTTTAGGGGTTGGTTATAGTCTGACATGGTGCTACTGGAAGCCTTCCCCTGAATCGTGCATTCACCCACTATTTTTTTTTATCTATATTACCCAGGAGTCCTCTTCTTGAGCTTCATCACTATCAATCTTCCAACAATATACCATCTATTTTAACTTTTCCATTGGATTATGATATGTGTAGACAAAATTTCGCATGGTGTCCTTGGGCTATCTATGGAAGATGAATTCCTTGATTCTTAAGAGTGCCTCCCTTTGTGTTGGGATTTTCGATGTGAATTTAAATGTCGTGCAGAACTACCTACTTACTTTCTCCTAGTACCCTATTTGTCTCCTTGTATCCTCCTGGATGTACCATCTTCTAGGTACCATATCCATGGTGTGGAAAAACCTATGGACCCATTATGTGCTAGGAATATTCTTGGTTTTATTGTACCATTCACATAAACAAATTTGCTCATGAGGGTCTTCGGTGCCATTGTATTGGTTCATCACTTCAAATTATGTCGTGGGATGGAACTTGAATTTGATGTATTATACCACATGTGTACATTCCTTCATATATTCGCGATGCATATCCCACCAATGTGCAGGTTTCCCTTTGACTATTACATCCATTGCCTATATCCTCTGGTTCTCTAGCAGCAATCCTTCCATTTACACCAGAAATGTGTTTATTGGTCCTGTAATTTCAAACCTACCTAGGTCACATAATTTTGATCCAATCCATTACACTACTTTGGTGATTTGCATGCATCTCTTGGTTGATACCTCATGCATATTATTCTTCCATCTTTCCATAGCATCCTCTAAATCTATGTCATAGGAGAAAACACTTATCCATCTCAGTTCGCCATTAGCTATTGGATTGGCATAATCCTCCATGTGCCCTATGATGTTATATATGTTTTATATGATGGAACTATGTGCATCCTCATTCACAGGCTCATTATATGTGTCACCCTCGTTTGGATCCAATGATGTAATAACATGCAAGGTATCTATCTCAAAGGATATATTCTACTTCTTCAACATTGCATTGTTATCAAATTCATAGTCAATTCCAAGTAGAGATAGATAGGGGTCTAACTCATCCATGATCTCAATCACCTCAAAATATACTTTGGTTTTTACCCCCTCAACGTTCACTTCCACTTTCTCTAGCCTTCAAATAGTATAGATTATGTATTGAGTTGAATAGGGGACCACACCAAGTTTGGTTTACCCATCAAATCCCAATATTTCTTCGGCAATATGTTCACATCAAATCCTAGGTCCAACATGACACTATCCATCTCATAGTTTCTAAGATCAACTATCATTTTAAATTCTCTTCATGTGCACTTTTTTTTGTTCTCCTAGCACACATTCCATTCTATTAGTGGGGAAGAAATAACAACATTGGTTTCCTCTTCCCCCAGACATATTGTTAACATATAGGTCAATTTATTTGCATCTTGAGGATCACTTAACATCTTAAGGCTATAGCGCAAGAAATCACTTACTTGGTTTTCTAATTCATCCTTGTGGTAAGTGTTGCACTGCAGTTCCTCTCGCATTGTGTGTCACATCTCTTCACACACGCATTCCTCTTCCATTTCTTTCTATTTTCCATGTTGTGCTTCCTCGTGCACGTGAGCTTCTTCCAATAGCCTCTGCATTGTGCACTACAATTATTCACACACCCAAGCCTCTTCCAGTGCTCTTTGTGTCATGCACTACAACTCTTCACGTGCTCTATCTTCTTTGAGAGCCCTCTGTGCATCACACGAGAAATTCTTTTTCTATGTGACATTGAAGTTAGGAGGTGTTTGTGTTTATTTTATGATATTCCTCTCTATATTTTGACCTAAAATTTCTCCTTGTTCCAAGTCAACTCCCATATGAATTCCTCCTCAAGTTACCACCCATACATCAACTTCTTATTTAGGATTTTTACCTTTTCACGAATTCGTAGTCACCATATTGTAGTGCCCCTTATTCTCTTCCCATTTTTCCAGCAAGTCTGGTAAATCTTCCTTGACATGATCTGTGTTGTGGAAATACCCACAGAGTGAGCATGGTTTGGTACAAAATCGTGACAAGTGGCCTACTTCACCATAGTTACAATAGGTAGGTGGTCTTCCTCCCTCACCACCATATCATCTTTATTTTCTTCATCTATATCCTCCTCTCTAGATTCTTTGGTATCCTCCTCTATCAAAGCCTCTGTGGTATCCACCCTTATGTTCTTCCTAGACCTAGAAAATATCTGTAGTACACTCTTGTATCAGTTGTAGTGGTTGATATTTGTTCACATCATGTCCCATGGATTTGAAAAACTTGTAAAATGGATTATGCATAGTCTTTCGATACATATTTAGTTTTGGGAAATGGGGAGGTATATCACTAATACATTGGGCCAATTTTCTGACACTTTATTGATGAATTTGTGTCACAAACACGTTGAGCTTCCAACGAATGCATCAACCCCATTTTCATCATTAGGCGGATGTCGCTCTATCAACAAACAATATTATGTTGGTATTCTGATGAAAAATTCAATGAAAGCATTGGTTGGATGTCCAACGAACTATCCGTTAGTCATCCAACAGTAGATCATCGTTCTTTCGACAACCACTTGAACCCATTTTTTTTGCCTTGGGAATGTACGAATTGCAATGACTTCGGTTTTGTCATAGATTCGACAAACATATTGTCAAAAGAACGAAAAACTTCCATCACACGATTGAAAAAAAATACCTCTGATCACCGACAAACACATGTCGAAAGAGAAAAAAATCTATGTCAGAATAGTGATTAATTGTCATTGAAAGAGCGACAAAACTTCAAAGAATAGTCATCGAAAGAACAATGAACCATCATCGAAAGAGAGGCGACCCTTCGTCGAAAGAGAAATGACCCTTCATCGAAAGATGGATGAACCTTTGTCAAAAGAGAAATGATTTTTCGTCGAAAGAGAGATTACTATTCAAAACTTTCGACGAACAAGTCCTTGGAATTCCGACAGAGTCTTCACAAAATTTAAAAATATGTGTATAGAGAAGAGAGGTTGTGATGAAGAAGATTGTAGTTCTTGCATCCTAAGAAGACATCACAAAAATAAATATAAGCATAGGTAATTGATGACCAAGCTTTGACACCATTAAACAGAGTTGAAAAAAAGTTACATTGACAACAACAATTGAATCTGAGGTAGGATCTATTTCAGTAAACTTTAACCCAAGGAGTCAGAACGACCTATAGTGAAATCAATAGACTAGCAATTCTACCTACCAACCACTATGCATCACAATCCATCCTCTTTAGGTTGGTTGAATAAGGATGTTGAATTGGTTATTACTAAGCAATGCAAATTTGAACTTGTAGTAACATCATCATTCATGGGCAAGGCCAAGTTTGATGCCATACCACTAGATGCTTGCAAAATAAAGCTTAGAATCCCATACCTCTAAGTCATACATGTGGATATTTAATGATAATTGAACAAATATGGCATTGTACAAGATGGTAAAAGTTTATCTTGAACTCTTATAAGAAGCAAGATCTTATAGCCTTGATCAAAGTACTAGTCAATGCATCGCAAAAGTTTGTGTTACTATGCACAGAACATCCAAAATAGAAAAAATAGTTATGCATCCAAAGAAGATCCACTACAAGCACAAGAAGTGGAAACCAACAAATAGTTGGTATTTATAACAACGAATAAACCATCAGACCGCCAAGCAAATGAAAGTGAGTATCAAGAAACTCATAGAGACTTGCATATGTTGAAAGTTCTTTCCATTTAGGAACGTATATGGGAGACCAACAAACCTCTTAAGGAGGATACCATTTTGCAAGAAGAAGAAAAGCAGGAAAGGAACAAGTGGACCTGTTGTGGAAAGACCATAGTGAAAATGTTCCCAAAATGAAATTTCTTTCAATTCTTTTAACTTTGATCCACATGTCGAATTATAAAGGGAAAATAATCTAAATGAGTAGCCTTCAAAAATTTACACAAGAATTCATTGTCCCTTTTGCAATTAAAATTGCATCAAAAATATAAATAAAAGAAGAATGTGTCAATAAGAAGAATATTGACCTTTGAATTGTGTCTGTAGCACTGATAAACTTACTGTAATTATCATATACCAACATTTGTAGATCAATATCCAAATTCATAATTTGAATTTCCATCTCAACATGTCATTGAATCAAAGCCTTCCACATTTGTTTTGAAGCAAGATTTTGTTTATATAAAATCCACTTTGATAGTTTAGAGGCTCTTGTTTATATAAGAAGCCACTTCAGTTGTTTAGTATAAATGTTTCTTAGGGCCATTTACAAACCCAATACCGTTCAACATATTATTCTAATGCCTTTAAGGCTCAAGGATACCAATTAATAAATACATAATAAAAACCCAAATATCCTTCTAGAAATTCTTCGAAAACTTTCATTTGTAGATAAAAACTATAAACTATTATAAAAAACTGAAAATGTCCAAATATAGATTATCAAAAAAATACTATTATAACACCATCTAAACTTATTACCAGTGTACATGTATAGCTTAAACTCTACAAACACCTTCAAATGGTTACTATTATAACACCATCTAAACTTATTACCAGTATACATGTATAGCTTAAACTCTGCAAACACCTTCAAATGGTTATTATTATAACAACATCTAAACTTATTACCAGTATACATGTATAGCTTAAACTCTAAAAACACCTTCAAATGGTGTTCCTATCTAGAGTAACATTTGAATGGCAATTAATTTTCAAAGAGAATAATTGTTTCCATATAGGACAATGAAATATGCTTAGTGAGCTTGAATACATGAGGTATGACTAGGGTAAATTATTTAAAGTTTAATGGCCTATGACCATCAACTATTTCACAGAAATGATACCAACATATTCTCATTCAATAAGTCTCTAACAAATCCAATGTTCATATTCCTAAAAAAATTAAGAAACCAATGTGGATCAATTTGAGGCAATTCACAGTGTTTAGGAACCCATTTCCAACCAGATGTTTTTTCCATGTTGGGTCTAACATTTTTAATATAGTTTCAAGCATTCCTCTAAAAATAATGGGTAATAAAAATTCATTCCATTCTAAGGAAGAACTATGAATTAGAGTTTGATTCAGAGAACTGATGTCAATCAAATTTATACTATTAAAGCTACAACACCAGAAATAATCTCTAATAATTATGTTATAATTAAAGTGTGAAGAGTTCTTCTATAAGACAAGGTTAACTTATCAACATCTTACCAACATTTTTGTTAGAGTTGTCCATGATAGAACATTATAACATTAACATTAAATAAATTATCTTGATCCTTATCATGTAAGATACCAAAATAAACATATCATAGAAAGCAATAGGAATTATAGACAGATGCATAATGAATATTGGATGTAAAGTTATCTGAGAATCAACTTCTAGGAAAGATCTATGATTATGGGGCTATTATTTTTAAAGTAACATGTGAGCATATTCACTCCAATGTGTCATAGTTAGTTGGAGGAAGAGAAACGTCTCTCTAAGATATTTTTTACTATTAAACTCAGCTCAAGTGCAGGTTTAGATGTTATGACAAGTACCAAAGATACCAGAAATATCTCCATGCAATCACTTCGATATGTTACGCTTTATATATTTTTAAAAATACACTTTTTGTCTAATTCTCAAAAGTCAAATAAGAACTATATTTTTTCACATGTTTGTCATGTTAGAGAGGAGACAAAATAAATTTGGGTTATCCCACTTTTCTTAATGTGTATGCATGGAAAAAACTAGTTTCCATCCTAGCAAATATTGAACACTTGGCATTTCATATTCCTAGGCTTTTGTATTCTTAGGATCTTCAATTATAGTCATAATAGTGACAACATTCAATTATGGTGAACTTCGTATTCTTAGGATCTTAAGCTTGTACGCCAACTGTCAAAAAGAGATAAGATATACTGCCTTGTTGGAGGAATTAAGGAAACATTATAGAGGTCTTTATCATGCGGTGCTATTTCAGGCTTGTATATGCAACAAAGAACAATATGGATTGAAAATTCTTATTTACAAATGTGTTGAAAGTAAAACTCTTTATGATATCCTAGAGGTTGTATCATATGCAAATATTTGTTGTAAGAAACCATTTCTAGAAATACAATCGTTAACCATGACTATTCTGTCAACTTGGCTACCATTATGCATACTCAGAAACATACCCATTTTCACTCTCCCAAAGACATTGGATGAAGAAATAAAGAAACAACTATTGAGAAAGCCTTGGTTGTCAAGAGGCTAAGATTTAGTAGAGTTATAGCTTTATGGTTTGGAATTCCCTATTCTTTTTATCTCTATGAGTCAAGTTTTATAGTTTGAATTGGGAAAAGTTTCAACAAGAAAATGGAAATGGATGCTCAATTGAATTCATGTCAATTCTCCATCCTTGATCATAATCTATGGATGGTTTTCAACTTTGGAAGAAAACAAAAAAGAAAAGAAAGAAAAAATTGTCCAAGCTTAGGCATAATCTCAAAGAAATCCAAGGTGTATATTTGAGTTCTAACAATGTAACAAGATTTTTAGTTGCAAATAACATTAGAATTTTGGTTAATGGTTACAACTTTTATCACATCATGGAGAGATTCCTATGTTATCAAATATGTTCCTATAATTTTATTCATGGAAGTGCAACTTCTTTGAGAATTCTTACAAATTTATTTTAGAAGGATAAGTTGGAAATGTGAAAATAGATACTCATATTTTTAACCATGTTTTGTTTCACCAATTTATAAGACACGTTCACTTAAAAAAGATACTAAAGAACCAGAAATACGTAAGTGTAGGATGCCATCACACAATGGACCCTCTACTAACAATGAAAAAAAGAAGCTTTCCTTTGCAACAAATTTTATTTTGGAGATTATCAACATGCAAATCCTTGAATATAATAAACAATGTTTTTGCTACATATTCACATCAAAATAAAATATACGTAGTAGGTATAAATGGAAAGAGAGGAGAATGACAAGTTTATAGTTGGATTGTTCAACAATTTTGACAGGCATTTGATTGAAAGGATATCATACACTTAAAAGTATGATGATTGGGACAACTCCATTCATAATCAAGAGTTTCTTGTTCAACACATAATGTGTAAATTGGGAGAAACTCCATTTGTTGGCCAGCAAATTCTACTAGCTACATATTTGGTTGTAATATATAGCATGCTACTAGCTACATCTTTAGTTTCCATGGTATTTCAATTTTAGTTGCAATATATAGCATCTCCAGGTTACAATCCAATTAAAGTCATCTCTAGGATTAAAAAGTGGTCTTCTTGCCAAGTCTCCAAGTATTCATCTATGTCAATAAGATTCCAGATCCTCTCCTCTTCATGATCTCTAGTCATTGCTCAAGACTTCTAGTTATAGCACTAGGCTAATGCGACTTTCAAATGATTTATCATGGTTTTATTGCAATTTCTTCGTGGTGAAGTGTTATCCATCCGTTCTCTTCATGTTCATCCTCTCTTGCTCTACATATAGGAGGTGTCTTTGGCACTCTTGCATTGCCCCTATGATTGATTGTACTTTTGATTGCATGCTTGAAACAATTCTTACCTTTAATTGCAGTTTATCATCCCTCTCTATCCCCTGGCACTCTTGCATTGCCCCTATGATTGATTGTACTTTTGATTGCATGCTTGAAACAATTCTTACCTTTAATTGCAGTTTATCATCCCTCTCTATCCCCCACCCATTTTAGTTCTCCTCTGAGGAGAGTTGAACTACATATTAAATTTATATTTAATTTCATAATATGAGTTTTATTGTTTGGATACCTAGTATCCTACATGCATCCTACAGGCTTGTAAAAATCTTGTAGGACTCTTCCCATGGGACCTATGGGCAGAGATGGCATCCTACAAGCATGTAGGATTCTTGTAGGATGTCATATCTTCCCACAGGAATCTGTGGGAAGATATGGCATCCTATAAGCCTGTAGAATGTCATCTCCGTCCAAAGACCCCTATGGGCAGAGATGCCATCCTATAGGCCTATAGGATGCATGTAGGTTGGCATCTATATTTTGTGACATCCTTGTGTACTCCTAACATAAGTGTGTAGAGTTATTAAAGGTTATATTAACAAATAAGATATATAAAAGTGGAGCTTAGTGAAAAAACACTCTTTGAAAGGGAGCCATTAGAGTTTTTTCTGTTCCCAATGTATGAGTGTTGGGTTTGAGAGGTTGTAGTGTTTCCTTGACTATTTTTGTTTTTGTTTGATTACTTGATCTAGGCTAAATTTCCTTTTAAGGAGCATTTTAATGATTGTTGGAATTATGATTATGATGTTTTTGGAGTCATCCTAAAAGACCAAGTATAGTGTGATAAATCGTCAACTCAATCTTTATGAATTTGATGAAAAATCGATAGAAAACATTGAAGGATCCTTATGTTTGAAACAATGACCTAGATTTAAACATATTTAGTGGTTGAGATTTATTGTCATGGGTGAAATAAAAAGGTAAAATGCAATAGTCAGTAAAAATTATATACTTAGGTGTCACAAATGCAAGAGGGTCATATTTGATCCTAAATGACAAAAGGAATTATCATATGCCTATGGGATAGGGCATGCCACTAATAATGAGGAAAATGCCTTATCAGTATACTAGTGACCTTAACTATTAAAAGAAATAACCAATGTGAAAGTAATTATTATTAATCATTCTACTCCCATTGTTCAAACTCTCTTATACAATAAGTTCCCTTATTTGTCAACTATTTTGAGAATCATCTGAAGAGATTCACTATGAACTCAACACTATCAAAACACTTCCATGTTGCAAGTAAAATGACACCTAAATATAGATTTGGGTGTTATGGATAATCTCAGATCCACTTTGAAGGAAATATAGCTTATTCTCTAGACGAGGGAGGGGCAATGTAGCATATACCACTCTATTCCATGAGTGAAGTACCAAGGTAACTAGAGGGTCTTGCATCCTTTCAAACTTAGGAGTTAGAGAATATAATTAAAGCTCCCTCCCATCACCCATCATATATATTAAACATGTGCATGAAAAGTAATGAATCCCAACACTCTCAAGCATGTGAGGTTTGGAAATTTCCACATGCTTTCAATTTCCCTTGCCTCGTAGTACTATTCACCTATATAAGGGTTTGCATTCATTTACCCTCTCATTTGTCCTTGGTTCACTACTCGTACATCTATAAAAACAACAATACCTTGGTCCTTGATCTCTGGCTATATATTTGTGGGAATCATGGCATCCTATGGATGCCCTTGTTGTTGGTGTTCTTCATTTATGGCAGCTTATGATTTGAAGTAATATATTCATACTACATATGATATATTATGGAGACACATGGAAACCTCAAATACATTTCCTTAAGATCATAAGAATAGAAGGCCCAATTAGAAAATCATATAAATGAATTTGAAAGAAGGGGGGTTTCCTCTAGAACAAAAGTGGAAGGGTGACTACAGGATATGGCCAATTGTGAAAGAGAAGCCAACTCCTTTATGACCAACCTCTGGCTAAAGAACATGGACTTAGAGGTGTCTCTCTTTGTGGTTATGGATTTTCTAGTCTAAATTTCAAGCTTTTTCAACTCTCTATGCAATACATGGTTTACTTAGACTAGTCTACAAAGAAGCATCTATGGAACCTATTGAAGGAACTAGTACTAAAACCTAGGTGGATTCCATGGCTAGTGTCATTTTAAGGTCTTAATTTATTTTTGAATTTTCAATGCTTTTCTATCTTATATATTTATTAGGGGGGTTTGTTAAATAATATACTTGCATTGTATGGGGTAGGAGGAATTGTCTACATTTGCACAACTCTTTTGCAGACTAGTTGATCTTCTTTCTTGAGACTAGGTCATTGTTTTAGAACACATATGCCTATAGGATTTCATCTATGCCCACATACTCCTTTGGGAAGAGATGTCATCCTTCATGCCTGTAGGATTCCTATAGGATAACATATCTACCCATAGGCCCTTGTGGGCAGAGATGTCATCCAGATATTCCAAGTATGTTTTCTTCTTGAAAGGTTTGGCGTGGCCTCTAGAAAACATGAAGGCTTGAACCAATTGTCCAAAAGAGCTAGTGTTATGAAGCCAACACATAGAAACAACCTTATAAAATGTCATACTCATAGTTATCCAACACCTTAATGCTTAAACCCCTTCAATTTGAAAAGAGATATCCTCATATGCCACATTCCCATACAAAATTTAGAGATGCCAACAAAGGATAAAACAAATAGAAGGTTTAAATACCACAAACACCAAACATGTACTTTGAAACACCCCATCGTCGATGTTGTATATTAATGAAAGGACATGCAACTGAGGTTGCATTTAATATGTGATGTGACTATTTAGGAGGAGTGTTAACACCTAGCATCACTAAAATCACTCTCCTAACCAATGATATCCCCAAACCCACAAAGATATATAATGGAAAATTCAATCCCACCCCTTAGAGAATTAAAAATGAGACTAAGTAAGAAAACTAAAATATACAAGAATGAAACACTTCAAATTTTAAACATGGACACTTCCTACTTGTGATAAACAAAATTAAAGAACACCATGTGTATCCAACCTAGAAATATGAAAAAATGAGGAAGACATTATTCACATATCAATATCCATGTCTTTGGATTTCCCCATGAAAATTTTGCACCCTTAGTTATTGAAATATTTGCAACATGATTTTCTTTTTGTGGAATATGATGAAAATAAAAATATTGAAAAGAAGGGAACAAAGCCTTAATAGTCCTCAAAGACATGAGGGGTCATTAATGAGTATCCTACTCGTTAGAATTAAAACCATGATAACCATACTAAATCTTATAAATATTTACTTGACTAATGGGAAAATATGGCCCCTGTGGGAAGAGATGGTATCCTACAAACATCCTCCATTCTTGTAGGATGTCATGCCTGCCCACAGACCCCTGTGGGCAGAGATGCTATCCTATAGGCATCCTACAGGATTGTAGGATTCCTGTAGGCTGGCATCTCTCCCCATAGGGGCCTGTGGGAAGAGATGGAATCCTACAGGCCTATAGGATGGCATATCTTACCACAAGCCCCTGTGGGTAGAGATGACATCCTACAAGGGCCTCTCTAGGATATATGTAAGTGGGGCCATATGTAAGAAACTCATCTTTGAGGGGGTCAACATCCATGTGCAATCCAAGTGAAATATCATTTTTTGAGGCCACAGAATCCATATGTGTGATGATAATCAATGATCCAATCAATGGTGCTATAGAGAGGATAGGTACAAGAGTCAACATTTTCACCCAAGGGTGAGCTAAGATTCATGTAAACCTAGACATGTTATTTCTAGGGAAGATTATGAAAGCTTATCCTGGTGTCCCAGAATTTGATGTGGTTGGATAGAAGGAATATCTAAACGATACCATTGAATTAATATAGTGATCATGTCCCAGTGCATGTCACTTGTCCTCGCTCCATGTCCCACTCATGATGATATTAGTTATTGGTTTTAGACTTTTTTATGAATTTGGGGTGATGAGAGATCCTATATGAGACTATGTAGTCTATTAGTGTAAGATTTAGGAATTTTGGTAGAGGTGGAAGAAGGTTCAATGTGTTGGATTAGGAAAAAGAAAAGGCAAGTGAGAGAATTCAGTATCTATGCAATCATTAGAGAATACAAAGTGTAGGATGTAATGTTGGACTTGGATTCTAATGGGAATATTCTACCAAATATATATTTGTAATTTACATGGGACATTTGGAGCTAGTTTATTCACCCATTCTACTACACCTAGTGAATTAGTCCAACATATATCTATTACCCAGCTAGAAGGGGTGGAAGTTAATTTGATTGGAGTAAATTTTATGGAATCCATGTTATTTGTGGATTAAAAATACCCTTTATCTTATGTTGATGGGAATAGATTGGGCCATGGACAACAACACAGTATTGAACTTAAATTAGTGGTGGATGTGTTTTGAAATTGAGGGTAGACATGTTATCCAACCTTTGGAGCCTATGTAGATAGAATGGTTTTGGAGTTGGTAGAAGACGAACTCATAATCATTGTGATTCATTATCTCTACAACATGGTATCTAGATAGTGGGAAGACTACATCAATCCTATGATGGATGGGGAGTTGAGTTGGTGCAACATCTTCTCATTTGATAGAATATTAGAAGAAGTAGTGAATATTTGGCAATGTGAAGACTATGAACAAATTTCTCCCAGATGTTCTTTGGTAAGATCTATCAAATGGATAATAGTGGAGTTGAAATATCTAGTGAAGTTTGTCATGCATAGTTCATTCAGGTCATTATTTATCAAGTGCATCTTGACTAATGCATTCAAGCACTACCCACGATGATAAAATCCACTTTGAAAATATGGTCGATAGTAACCCGTGATACCAAAGATATTAGTGCATGAAAGGACTACAATGAACCACTAAATACATTAAAAATCAATATTGACATGATGAATTTGTTGAAGTTAATTTTAATTGGAGCTTACTAGAATGTGGAAACTATTGTACAAGTTGTGTCCTTACTAACATAATACCAAGATTCATTTCTGCAGAATTTACTAAAATGGATAGTGTAGTCAAGGAGATTGGAGGGATGAAAATTAAGTTGAAACTAGGTGAAAAAACCATTAATAAAAGGTCATACCAGATGAAACCAAATTATAAGGTACAAGTAAAAAATGAGATTGATAAATGTGCACTGCAAGATTTTTACTCTTCTAGAATAATTTGAATGGATAAGTGCCATTATCATCCAAAAAATAAATATAGGGTGGATGGATAAGTGCCATTATCATCCAAAAAATAAATATAGGGTGGATCTACATATGTGTGAACTTATATAGGTTGAATGAAGCATGCATTTATGATCCTTTTCCTTGATATATAGTGATGAAATATTGGAAAGAATTGCATGGAATGAGGTGTATTCTTTCATAAATGGATTATGAGGATATCACTAGGTATTGATCACTAAGGAAGACAAGAGGGAGAGTCAATATATAGTGCTTGATATGACAATAGATAGTTGAGAGCACAAATATATGTTATAGTGTTGGGTGTGTGCAATGGTAGTGGCACCATTGATCAGGTCTAGGAGAAGA
>CBVK0102559259.1:0-13659 GCA_900067695.1 Picea abies | reverse complement strand
AGGGAATTCCAAGTGGCCATTTTGTCTTTATAAGAGTTTGGCATGTAAACGTGGACCACATAAATGATACTATTATTGTCCTTGTTTTTTAGAACTTTTAGGACCCATCTTTGAGTTTCAAATATTACCTCAAAAGTCCATATTTTCTCATTCCAAAGAGTTGCAATGCCGCCAGAGGCTCCATGAGAGATAACGGTCGCCCCGCCCATAGTGTTGTATACTTTTTTTGTTGCTTCCATAAGAGATGAAGAGTCCATTTTGGTTTCTGGAAGGAGAACAACTTAGGGGTTGACCATTTTGCTTAGGTATTTTAGCGCTTCGGCTTTAGATTTGTTGTTGAAGCCCCTGCAGTTCCAAGAGAGAAAAATCATTAGAGGGGGGTGGAGGAGGCTCGACTGCCATAAGTCGAGTGGTCCATTCCTTTGGTTCATGCTTTCCTTGTTGATGTGTATATAGTGTTTTCTATGGTTTGTTGTTTTCCTTGGGCCTTTTCTTTTGTGGTTTCTTCCTCTCTGAATTCCTTGTTCGTTCACCACCCCGATTTCCTTGGCTTCTCTGGTGAGATTTCTCCTTCTTCTTTTTCTTGAGCATGTTGAGTGTGCGAGTGAGGAGCTGCATTTCCTTGCTATGAATATCCTTCTGATCCCTCCATGGAGGGGTCATCTTCATTTGACTCTTCGACAATGCTGATGTGGGGCAGAGGGAGGAGGAGGGTTCAAGACTAAGACTGGGGGTGGATCTTTCTTTGAAGAAGATTCTCCGAGGGGGTCAAAGGGGTTATGAGAAAGGAAAGGAGGGGGGTTGGGGAGAAAAGCAAAGGGGTTATGAGAAAGGAAAGGAGGGGGGTTGGGGAGAAAAGAGGGGGATTTTTGGGAGGGGATTTCAGAGTGGGGTTTTGTCACGAGGGTTCAGGGTTGGACGAGGGACTTGAGGGCCCTGGACGAGATCCGTTGTTTTTGCCGCTGGAGGTTTTTTTCCGAACTAGCTGCCATCTGTCTTCCTGTGGTGATCCATCGACTTCTGAGGGTTTCTTGTTTCTGGGGCAGTTCTTTGCAAAGTGTCTATATTCATGACATAATTTGCATTTAAATGGGAGTTGCTCGTAATCTAGTTTTTTGATGTGGATCCAGTCATCCAACTTTAGTTTGATTACTTCCGGAAGCCCTTTTTCTAAGTCTACTTCCACACAGATTATGGCGTAGGAATAAAGACTAGATCTAGGGTTTTCCCTATTAATGTATTTTCCAAAGGTATCTCCTATGCCTTTTAGAACTTCATCGCCCCAGTATTGGAAAGGCAAGTGGGGAAGTCTTACCCACACTAGTACTGCAGAGGGGATGTCATTTTCTGGGTCAAAATCTGGCGTCCATTTGTTTAAGTATAGCCCTCTTGGCTCAAAGAAATAGGGTTCATTTCTGAAAATGAGATCTCTATCTGATTTAAGCTCAAAATAAAATATATAAAATCCCTTACCATAGAAGAAGTGATTCATGCGTCCTTAGACCAGGGGGTGCCAGTTCCGCTCAATCCAAAGATATATCTGCCAAGGTGAGGGTCATAAACCCATGAACTGACTGACAAGTGCTCTGGAGGTGAAAGAGAGAGATTTTCTCCTCGCAGAGGTGCTGGGGATTAAAACTTCTGGGATCTGATCCAATTTCGTTACAAAATGGGAGTAGCTGAATCGCGACGGGGGGGGACAGAGCGAGCCCACTAGAGCCTTGAAGGCTATGACCTCATCGAGAAAATCTGGGGGAGGATCCAGATCCGGAACTGCAGAGTCCATAGGGGTCGAGGGCTGAGTGACAACCTAGGGTTGCAGAGCCACAACATTTTATCTAGTGCAACCTGTTTATGTTAATGTTAGTTTTTAGGTGGTTAACTGCGACAACCAACCTAGGGTTTTAAATTTGGAGGACATGGGAGTGGGATTTGATCCAATTATGTGTGCAGGGGTCACGATATTATTTAATATAATATCTCTAGGTGCAACCACACATTCAACCACTACCTCAAGGTGCCCCCATGGCTCCAGGTTAGGCCCTCATGAGAATTGAACCTTGCCCAACGTTGAAAAACTCATTGCTTTTCACCATTGGATCCAACCCCTTTTGGCTATGATTTATATTGTTACAAATAAGAAAGGTGTAATCCATTGGATAACACATTAATGTAATCATTATATCAAAATGCAATAATAAAAATATAAAAAGCAATATCTTATAAAAAAATATTTGATTTTGAGATGATTAATTGAAAATTTGTAAAAAAAAAAACAATTAATTAAAATATTTACATATCAGTGCACTATATTGTTTTGAACTCTCTAAACAATGTGTTTTTATGAGTTATATGCACTAGTGCCTATTAATTACAATGAAGCATCGATGCTAAAAATTGTGAAAAAAACATCATTGCTTTCAACAACAAAATGTACAATTATATTTACCGTTTCAAAATATTACAGTGCACATGATCACAATACGCACCAATGCTTTACATATAATATATGCAGAGGTTCTTTACATATAATATATGCATCAGTGCTTAGTAACAAAGAATGACGACATCTCACCTCAAATGTTCAAGATTTCACCTCCCTCCAGTGCACATGGTAATACAAGCACAAGTGGGTACAAATTATACAAGCATTCATCTACCATAAAACAAAAAGAATGACCTTGTGCATAGTATTTATACGATCAACAATGTTGTATGCAACAAACAATACGAACTCATGCATACAAAAACCAAAAAAACATCGGTGTTGCATACAAGAAAAAAGACGGAACCAATGCATAATAATTATAAGAGTATTGATGCTTTTTAGGTTTATGTACACACCAGTGCAGTTTACTTAACAATGCACCAATGTGTTTTACCAATATAAGAACTGACAAAAAAACCTCTATTAAAATCTTTGCCCACCCATTTTTTTTAGTTATATGGAACATTAGTTAAAACCTTCGCTAAAACCTCTGCTACGAATAGTGAAGGTTGTAGTGGAGGGTTTTTTGAAAATTTTGATCAATCTTGTAACACTAAAAACCTCCACTATAAGGTGTTTTCCTTGTAATGACTATTCCAAAAATTTTGGGAATTTTAGAGTAGTGAAGGAAATCATGAACTTGTAGAGGTATTCATACCAACCTAGGATGACGTGGACGACAATAAATTTTGTGAGAAGTTCCCTCTATAGCATATACAAGCCAAAAAAAGTAGAATATGAGCAAAGTACATTGCACTTGTAATCCTAAGTAAATCATGGGAGCCAATTTCAATGGACTTCCTTAAAAAGTTGCTGAAAACAACAAGGAAAAATGATTATCTAATGATAGTTGTGGACCTCTTCAACAAAATGGTCATGATAATACCTTTTAGAAAGATGGCTTCAATATAACAAGTAATACATTTCTTCATTTCTTAGTATGATCATGACAATACATTTCTTAGTTACTTTTAGTAGGTCTGTTGTTGGGATTAATGGACACTAAGTTTTTTTATAATTAAGTTGTTTATTGAGTTGTAGTTTAATAATTAAGATTGGGCAATAAGATTCAAATGTAAAGGATAGGTGAGATGGGGTAGTGAAATTCAAATCCAAAGAATAAATGGGATTTTATAAACAACTCTAATTTAATAAAAAAAATTATCAAAACTAAATTATTTTGAAGTTTTAATAGTTGAGAGTGGTGTTCAAATATAAGGTACAAATGTATATAATGTAACAAAAATATATATTGTTATAAAATTAGGTGGTCGGTTAAACTATGGTTTAATAATTTAATTATGTTATATTATTCAAATTTAGTATAGTTTTTTTCTAGTAGAAAATTTCTCAATATATATTTAATATATGTTGTTCTCAAAAGAGAGTACATGTGTTCAAAATACAGTGCCAACTAGTGGTCTTCAACTAAGGATAATTCAAATTTAGTATACTTAATATATCAATTTAATATACTTTCTTTTTTTGTTTGCTAGTTTGTCGCCCGTCAAAATCACCTTGGATATTTTGTCCCCGCACATTTCTAACGATGACTTTATTGGATTTTTTGTCCCCGCACATTTCATCACGGAGTGCCACACTCTGTCACCCACTGTCCTACACATAGGGGACATCAATTTAATATACTTAATATATCAATATATATGAAATTTGTTAAACACCAATAATTTAAAAAAATATATCATTAATTTAATAAAAATGATCATTAATATTAAATCTCAACACTATCTTAATCCCATTTAAATTCAAAAAATTGAACTTTTATACTTACCTTAATTATCAAAACTAAGAACACTATCTTAATCCCATTTAAATTCAAAAAATTCAACTTTTATACTGACTTTAATTATCAAAACTAAAACTTAACTTTAATGTAGATACTAAACATTAATTCAATAAAAATAATAAATACCTTAGAGTAATTATTTTGACCAAATTTAACTACCGCAGGTTTGGCATGTGGTAAAATGGGAGAAAGTTATTACTAAGTTGGGTCACCGCCACCTTTCTTATGGAGATATAACAAAATTCCGACCATTTAATGCAGCCTCCTCGGGGCTTGCAAGCGTAATCCCATGATCTACGTAGACTATTTATTAATTTAATATTCTAGGGTGGCTTCGCACACTTCACGTAGTCGTTGTAAAGAAACTGCAGCCAACCGATCGGGCTGTTTTTGAGGAAAATTCGTGCCGTATATGGGAGAATTCCGATGTTTTATTGGGTGTAATGCCGCTTGAATCCATGGAGTCCATGTTCTGTAATTAATGGCAGTATTGAAGGGCCGATTGTGGTGTTCACAGTGGGTATATAGCAGTCTAAGATCAGAGAATTGTGAAGAGAATGGTGCATTCCAAGTTTCCAGGCAGAATAGAGTGTAGTATGGAAGATGGTGTATATACAGTCGGTATATGAGGAGAATATAGTTCATGGTGATAGTTGAGAACTATAAGTTTCTGTTGTTAAAGGTGGGCAATGCATGGAGGCCCTCTGATGAAGTGGTGTTTGTGAAAACTGATCAGTGTTGTGATATGCCAGGTGGGTATATTCAATGAGTATGTGTTAAGACTGTGGAAGTGAAGAAATGCCGTTGGTGCAGCAGTGATGCATAGAATATTTGGGATGGAGATGGAGAAGCTTGATGAATTGGGTATTGGTCGCAGACAGTGAAACTGCTGATCCTGCTGTTTGTAACGTGGAAGGTGGTATATACAGCGAGTATATATCGGAGTGCCTGAGAAAAAGAGCAGAAAGAAGATAGACAAACCTGAGATTGGAATGATGGGTTTGAAGGGTAAAAATAAGGTGTGTTGGATTACTCAATTTCTGTTTTTTGTTATTTGTATTTGTTTGCCAGAGTTTGTATTTAGCAATGAAGTGCCTGAGGAGGTCCGTGCCCTATTGGCACTTAAATCAGGCCTTACAGACAGCTTAGGCAAACTGTCAGACTGGAAATATGCAGTCAATGGTACGTCTGTGTCTCCTTGTTCATGGAGTGGAATCACATGTAACAATGAGTCTAGGGTGGTTGCACTGGATCTGTCAAGCAAAAACCTCACTGGCACAGTAGCACAAGAAGTCGAGTTTCTTACCCACATTTTGAGCTTCAATATCTCTCACAACCAGTTTTGTGGGCCATTGCCAGAAGTCATTTTCAGGCTTTCCAGTCTGAGAAGCCTTGACATCAGCTATAATTTTTTCAATGGGTCCTTACCTGGGGGGGTTTCAGGGTTGAAGAACCTTGTGGACTTCAATGCTTACAGCAACGATTTTACCGGGGCCCTTCCATGGGAGTTTGCCGAGCTCGGTAATCTGCAGAGGCTGAACCTTGCTGGGAATTACTTCAATGGAAGCATTCCCAGCCAGTACGGTGAATTGTCCAGACTGGAGTACCTGAGTTTGGCAGGTAATGTGATCAGTGGTTCAATCCCTGCAGAACTTGGGAAGTTGCAGGAGCTCAGGCATTTGGAGCTTGGGTCCAATATTTACACGGGTGGGATTCCATGGCAATTGGGTTACATGTCAAAGCTGGTGTTTATGCATATTGCAAATGCTAATTTAACAGGGTCCTTGCCTGTGGAATTGAGCAAGTTAAAGAGGCTAAATACAATGATTCTGTACAATAACAAGCTTACTGGATTTATCCCATGGCAGTTGAGCAATATTGCAAGCATGGAGCGATTGGATTTGTCGGTTAACATGCTCACTGGACCGATTCCCAAAGAGCTTTCGATGCTCAGAAGGCTCAGATTACTGAACCTGATGAGCAATAAACTCAGGGGAGACATCCCTAAGGGAATTGCTGATCTGCCTAGACTGCAACTTTTGTATATCTGGAACAATTCCCTCACAGGAAGCATTCCTGAGCAGTTGGGTAGAAATTCTAGGCTAGTAGAATTTGATGCATCTACTAATCAATTAACGGGACCGATCCCCTCTGATCTGTGTGCAGGCAACAAGTTAGAAAGGCTTATCCTCTTTTCTAACCAATTAACTGGAGAAATCCCTCACGGTCTTACAAATTGTGCCCCTCTGTATAGGGTCCGGATGGCTCATAACAATCTTAGCGGCCACATTCCTTTGGGCTTTGGAAAGCTTCAAAACCTAAATTACATGGAGCTCCCATGGAACAATTTTAGTGGGCCTTTTCCTTCTGATCTCTTAAATTCACCTAGTTTGCAACTCCTTAATGTTTCTCATAATTCTCTCCAAGGCAGCCTCCCTCCAAATATCTGGTCTTCTCCGAGCCTGCAAATATTTTCAGCAGCTTTCTCAAATTTATCAGGCAAGCTTCCCTCCTTTGAACATTGTAATTCTGTATACAATATTGAACTTCAGGGAAATAGCTTTTCGGGTAGTATTCCCAAAGACATTGTCAATTGCCAAAAGCTCTTGACCATTTCCTTGAGCCAAAATGAGTTGACTGGGGTGATCCCTCCTGAGCTAGCAAGTCTTCCCAGCATCACTAACATTGATCTGTCTCATAATACCCTCACTGGCATGATTCCCCCAAAATTTCAGACTTGCACTACCTTAGAGTCCTTTAATGTCTCCTTCAATCATCTCGTTGGTCCTATTCCTTCAGATGGCCTTTTCAGAAACGTCACTGCCACCGTTTTCGTGGGAAACCAAGGCCTCTGCGGTGGAGTCCTGACAGAGTCTCCTTGCATGAATTCAAATGGCCTAAACCATTCCTCATATTACTCTCCAGTCACTAAGAAAACTGATCCGATTTGGATAATTGTAATGGTGATTGTTCTAGTAATAGCCATTCTCGTACTTGTCATGATATGCTTCCACAAGCACTATATTTTTATTTGTTATGTTGCTTGCAAGGGATGCGTGACAGAAGAGCACCCGGAAAACCCATGGAAGATGACCTCATTCCAGCGTCTCAGCTTCACAATAGAAGATGTTTTGGAGAGCTTGACGCCTTCTAACATGATTGGAATTGGAGCATCTGGTACAGTTTACAGGGCTGAAATGCCGGGAGGTCAAGTCATAGCTGTGAAGAAGCTATGGCGGGTTGAGAAAGAGAGAGGGAAACGAAGGAAAGGGGTATTAGCAGAGGTAGAAGTCCTGGGAAATGTTAAGCACAGGAACATAGTTAAATTGTTGGGTTGTTGTTCCAACAATGAGGAGACTCTTCTTCTCTATGAATACATGCCTAATGGAAGTTTGGCTAACCTCTTGCATGGGAGAAAGGAAGAGAACATGCTCACTGAGTGGACGACGAGGTACAATATTGCAGTTGGAGTGGCTCAGGGCTTATGCTATCTTCATCAAGATTGCTGTCCTGCCATTGTACACAGAGATGTTAAGCCTAGCAATATATTGCTTGATTCTGACATGACTGCAAGGGTTGCAGATTTCGGAGTTGCAAAGCTTATTCGAACTGATTCAGAGGCCATGTCTACTGTCGCTGGCTCCTATGGGTACATTGCTCCAGGTAAAGTAGTTTCCAACTTCAGAACTAGGAATTGTCTTGTATTTTAAGATGGCACCAATTTTATTTTCAGAAACCATCTGCATTCTAACATCTTAGGTTATATAGCTTGTTCTTGAATGACACTCCTGAGTCCTTCAATCCGTTTTATGATAACATGATTGAAGTTTACTGTGGAAACAATCTAGGAATGCAAAAGAAGAATCTCATTTTGCATTGTTTTTTATAAATCTCTAAAGCATTAGGATTCATAAGTATTTGTTTAGAATACAAAAGCAAAGGAGATCAGTTTTAGCTACTCTTTGGATATAAAGAAGGGATTCGGGAATATGAAAATTCTCAGATTCGAAAACCTCATGGAAAAGCTCTTATTATTTTCATGTATTCATAAGTTTGTTTGTTGTATCAGATTCTCAGATTTTGAGTGTTTGATGAGCATGGAGGTTATGTTTTAGCCTAGCCTATCTCAAAATCATAAATTTGCTATATGGTAGCATTTATTGTACCATTTCATTATTTGAGGATGGTGGCAATCTACAAAGTTCATCAAACTTACAGTCATGTCAAATCAGATTTTCATGAGGAGTTGATGCATCTTTTGGATTTGTGCAGAATATGCCTACACACTTCAAGTCTTTGAGAAAAGTGACATATATAGCTTTGGGGTGGTCCTCTTAGAGCTCTTGACTGGAAGAAAGCCAATGGATCCAGATTTTGGAGAAGGTTGCAACATTGTGGACTGGGTCAAGGAAAAAGTTCAGACCAAGGAAGGGATGGAAGAGATCTTAGATCAAAGTGTTGGAGTTTCAAGTTCCTCAGTCAAGGAAGAGATGATCCTAGTCGTCAAAGTGGCTCTCCTCTGCACTAGTAGGTCTCCAATCGACCGGCCATCGATGCGAGATGTTGTTACAATGCTATTCGAAGCCCAACCCAAAAGCAAAGCAGCCCAATCTTTGCAACAACAGAGATCCATTTATTCACCTCAGTCAAACAGTCCATCACCCTTGTCTGAGGAAGGAAGCCAACATTAAATATGTTTGGATTCAAGTAAAAGTTGTTGGGTATGTTGGTGTTATGATCTTTTTGGTGAGGATACACATATTTATTCTTGAATTTTGCAAACGATTACTATTTCCTGTTTATTTTGTAAGACCTTTTGCAATACCTGCTACCATGCAAATAGCAGTGTTCCTGCTTATTTTATAAGACCTTTTGCAGTACCTGCAACTTGCTATTTGCAATTTGCAGATCTTGAGACATTCAGTAATTTTGTTATTGATTGATTGCTATATCTAGGTTGGTGTTTTTGTGAATCAATGCACTTCAATCATTTTGGTGTATTTTGATCAACGACTAGAAGGATTGTTTGGTTAAATTATGATTAATGCAATATGGTGCTGAATCAGTTTATCCATGTTCTAGTTTCCTAATTTAGCTTTATGCCATGTGTATACTTTTTGCTTCTCAAGATTTTGTTTATTCCCTCACTAATGTGTTTAATGGATCTTAAATATATGTAATGTGTTTAATGGATCTTAAATATATGTAATTTTTTACTTTGTAATGCATTTTGAATTTAATCTTACTAAACCATTTTAGGGTTTTTCATTAATATTATTAATCTTATGCGTTTTTCTCTTTTTCTTTGATCCAGTTTTAATAACTTATTTAATGACTCATTTTAAGAGTCCGAGTTTCTCAATTTAGTGGAATTTTCTTTCTAACTTTTTGTTTTCATATTATAATATAATAAAAAAAATTAATTCCCTCATTAGTAGAGGTGTTTTGTATGGATTTTAAATATTTGTAATTTTTTTAAATATATTTTTATTGAAGTATTTTATGGATTTTTTTTTTGTTTGTTAGTTTGTTTTGATCTGTTGGACTAGCTTGTGGTTGAGAAATTGGGATTCAGGGGCATCTAAGTTGTCAAAATCATCCGGGGATCCATCTTGCCTAAGCCACACCAACCTTTAACATGACTGGATTTTTTGTCCCCAAGTTACAGGTGACTTTAACATCAGGGAGTGCCTAATCTAATTATTAGTACCATTTATAATAGTAAATCTTCCAGCTAGTATGTGTCAGTCATTCATAAACATTTTCAAAAATAAAGTCAAACAAATAATTGATTATAGTTATGGGGACTTTCTCACAAACATTTTAATTTGAGAACGTGGATGTCTAATAAACATTGATTTTATGAACATTTCCTCTATAACATCCATTTCCAAAAAGAGGTATTATGAGGTCTTATGGCTTATCAAACAATAAGGGTTAGTAAATTTTCTCCCCTCTCATAATAATAAATCTTCAAGCTAGTATGTGTAGTATGTGTGTGTATCCATGAGCATTTCCAAAAATAAAGTCAAACAAATTGTTAATATTGCAAAAAAAAAGTTAATAATTTGTTTTAAAAATATAAATATTCACATCCATTTATCAAATAAGAAGGAATAAGAAGTGTTATGATTCATCAAACAATAAGGGTTGTATATCTAATTATGTGTCTAGCATCCATGAGCATTTCCAAAACTAAAATCAAACAAATGGTTGATATTAGTTATGAGGACTTTTGGATGTCTAATAAACACAGACACCGAGTTTTGTGAACATTTCCTCTATAACATTTATTTCAAAAAATAAAATTAAATAAATGGTTAATATTGTAAAAAAAGATTAATATCTTGTTTTAAAAAATATAAATGTCCAAATAGATTTATCAAATAAACATCTACTTATCATATTACATATAATAATAAATCTTGCATTCATGAGAATTTCCAAAAATAAAAACAAACAAATGGTTAATATTGGTTAATATTTTAAAAAGGGTTAATAACTTGTTTTAAAAATATAAATGTTCACATCTATTCATCAAATAAGAGGTGTTATGACTCATCAAACAATAAGGGTTAGTTGATTTTCTTCCTTCTAAAAGGTGTTAAACATTTAATTACAACTTATAAATAAATCTTCCAACTAGTATGTGTCTTGCATCCAACATTTTCAAAAATAAAGTCAAACAAATGGTTGATATTAGTTATGATGATCTTCTCACAAACTTATTAATTTGAGAACGTGGGTGTCTAATAAACACCGAGTTTTATAAGCATTTCCTCTATAACATCAATTTCCAAAAATAAAGTCAAACAAATGGTTGATGTTAGTTATATGGACCTTCTAGTAAACTTTTTCAATTTGATCACTTTACTTGACAACAAGGACATTTAATAAACACAAAACATTATGTGTAAGCTTTGGACAAGGGACCCCGTGAGCTTAGGGATTTGACTGTTAAAGTCTACAAAGGTATAGATACCCTACCCCCTCTGATTTGAACCCTTGATCTCCAAGGAGAAAACACATATTCTTACCATTAATAAATGAACAAACTTAATTTTTTTTTTTTTATCAAGCTTCATCTATTCATTTTTTTTTTAAATTTTGATGATATCGATTGTTTTAAAATGATTCAAAACTCATAAAAACAAAATTCCAAGATTAAAATTCTTATCAATCACCTAAAACTATAATTTTTAATAAAATTCCCATTAAATTTAAAAAATAATTTAAATTTATCCCATACTTAAATTACTCCATTCATTCATAAAATAATATAAAAAACCAATGTTTAACTTTTTCATCAATTCAAAATATAAAAGATAAAATAAACAAATTTGAAAAAAAAAAAAAATCTTTGTTTTATGAAACTGTTGGTATGCAATAACAATGTATACATTACACAATCCAAATGAAAGGTTTCTAAAGTTGTAATCCAAGTACGCAAAATTTAAAAAGAGTCTAAACCTTAATCTTATAGGGATTACAGCAAAACCTTAATCTTAGGGATTCCAGCAGCGAAAATTTAAAAAGAGTCAAAACCCTAACCTTTTATCAAAATCCAAATGTAACGTGGTTGATACCAATAATATTAATCTTTTAAATAAAAAACATAAATACTTAATAAATATAAAATTATTTTTAAACTCTAACTTGAAAATATAAATACTTAATAAATATAAAATTATTTTTAAACTCTAACTTAAATTTTTGTAAGTTAAAATTTTTTTATCAAAATCCAAATCAACGTAATTGATATCAATAATACTAATCTAACTACTTAATGAATATAAAATTATTTTGAAACTCTAACCTCAACTTTGTAAGTTAAAAAACACTTTTATTTCAATCGGATATTGATTTTAAAAAGATGAGTCAAATTGATAAGCCCTTCTTAAAAAAACACATTTATTTCAATAGGGTATGATTTTAATTACTATAAAAGATCATTCAAATTGATAAGCCCTTGTATAAAATAAGGTTGAGTAATTATCATTTATTTTTAAAGTAAAAATATATATTTTTTAAAACAAGGTTTGGTTTTCTATTTATATCGTAACAAATTGTATAGAGATAAAAATATGGCCACGAGATAAGTCATATGTTTATGTAGAACCAATGAACCTATTGGCTTTCCTATAGGGAAACCAAGCCTGCTACCAAAAAAGAATATGTCTATAAGAGTAATTATCCTCTATCTTGCTTAAAACTTCTAGACCATGATTACTAAAGATTGTTGAAATTGCTAACAGACCCATACAAAGAAAAGTAAAAACTATGACTTACTATCAATCATCGAGAGCAAGAACCTAGGGCGCCTGTAAAAATTATGGCTTGACTATCAATCATCGAGAGCAAGAACCTAGGGTGCCTCCATAGGTTGAGTCGCATCTTGTTGAGGCAGGGGATGAGTAGGCCTAAAAGATGAGGAAGCTCCTTTGTCACCAACTATTTGAAAGACTCCTTCATGCTTTTTAACCAACTAGGAGGTCATTGTGATGAGTAGACTATCCTGACGCTCTAGTGCATCCATTCTATGAGAGATATTCCTGAGTTTGCCTTCCTGCAACTTCATACTCTGGGCCATTAGGGTTTTAACATGCCAATAGAATTCTACAGTCATGTGAAATTTTGAATCCATGTTCTTGGTGCAACCCAGGTCAAGAATAACCTTTCCCACAAGCCTATCAACATCTTTGTCCTCAGTGCGAGCCCAAACAAACCTCACCTTCTCCTCCAAAATGGTTATGGAATCCTACCTCAACTGCTCAACTTTAGAGTGGTAGTGCTCAACTACCTCCTTGGTCGTGAGGGAAGCCTTAGTCTTTTGCTCAGACTCCTTCCCTACCTTGCGCTTCCAAGTTCCCCCATATCGGATCACCCAGATGCAAGGTGAAGTGAACAACAAAAACAATCATTGAACACAAAATGAACCCAAGACTCATACCTCGATTTTGAAACTTCCTCCCATGTATGGCAATGATGCTCGCCAAGATAGAGTTGCTCTCCACTTCAAATGCCATTGATGGAATCATAATGGTTAGTTGAGGATGAAACCTGCAACCCATATTGCCTTTCCACATGCAATGTCTTGTTCGAATCATGGTTGGAGGAGCCAACATTCATGCTTGGAGAAGAAGAGACGAGTGGGACTGTATGGATGTGGTGAATGTCAAAAGGTGGTCCGTCGAACAAGACCTTCCCTGCCAAGACATGGCGCACCCCACCTCCGCCACTTGCCATCACATCTTGGCTACATGAGCCATTTGTCACCCCATTTGAGTGAGAAAAAGTTGAAGGACATGGGGGTAGGCTTTGATCCACTTATGTGTGCATGGGTCACAAGACTATTTTTAATATA